>MU855745.1:0-26355 GCA_033296695.1 Staphylotrichum tortipilum
ATTGCTTGCTTGATTGGTTAACTTGATTGACATGATTGAATTGTGAGCAGCGCTGCGCAGAACACTCCAAGAGCGAATCCGCGATGCGGATGCTATCCCGGAAGTGCGTCCAGGGGCAGCAACAGGTGCTCAGCACGCGTCAGAGTCATGTACGTCTACTCTCAATTCTTACCTCGCGAAGGAACCTGCACCTTTTGTCCGGGCTGTCGGGCTAACCTCGACATCTAGCGTCCCTGCCGTCGGAAATACAACATCGCGGAAAGTACTTCGTATTGACTAGCCCAGGCCGCAGACAGACGACTGGCGAACCCTGCGACGTTCGTGTGCTCGGGCCTCAAGTCTCAGACACCGCGGAAGTATCCCGGTACGGTGTCCCAAGGTTTCCCTGGGACGTCTCAACCCGCAGGAGTACCGGCCACAACACGATAAGACACCTTGTCCAGGACGCTATTGGCGCCAAAATAGTGGTGCAGCAGGAAGTCGAAGATGGCCTACTGGGCGATGTCTTGAAATTTGGGGCGAGTGAAGAGGAGGCGACCCCCGAGCAGGCGGCCTACATCGAGGCCAAGCTCCCTCTCCTCCAAGTTCATGTTTACTGCGCCCCATGTGTGTGCCTCCTCCACACCGCTATTATCGAGCTCTGCAAGAGTCTGGAGTCGCCATTTGTCAAGGCGCTGTTCCGACCCGACAGCCGACTGGCGGTGAGCCGCTGCTCCACTGTCGACAGAAGTGAAGGCATGAGAAGCCTCAGCGAGTGGGCCAGAGACTGGGAGGCTCAGGCAACGGCTCACCAGTTCAGCAACATCGTAAAGCATCTCGACATGGCCTGGCTTGACCAACGGCTGGAACACCTAAACTACGAACAACCTTACGAGTTCCAGGTCTACCGATACTGGGCGTCGGTATCTCATCCTTGGCGAAGCTGATTACACTTCCCACATGCTTCAAGAAGCGCCCCGACGGACACCGAGAACCACTGACATCTGGCACCTCAAGCCCAACCTTGGCGTTGTGACCCGCACTTTGGCCCGCCGCTTCATTGAGTATTATCGCCCGCTTGCACCCCCGGCAACACAGGGAACGCAGTCAGGCAGCCTCTCGACTCCGGTCCCAATGCCATCCTCGGCAACGCCCCTCGCGCAGCCTGCGAGCCGCAGGAGACCAGCAAGCCCATCTTCGTCAACCTCGGCCAGCCGGCGACCGAGATACGACGTGGCGTCCCCGAACGTGGGGACTGAGCTCGAAGAAGAAGGCGAAAGCATCGCGCGAAACGTGGCCGAGGACATTGACATCTAACCCCTCACCAACCACCCTTACACCTCCAACCCTTCTGCCAACGCAAACCACCCCGGCCCCACCTCTGCCACAACGCCGCACCCGCAACAAAATATCCCGGAGCTGGACATTTCCTCACGGCCATGCGAAGCCGGTCCACAACCACTACAGACCCGCCGCCATCAGTGAGCGCCCGGGAGTGAGAAAGAGGAGGGAGGGTGGGGATCATGGGCACCCGGTGGTGGTGGTAATACTGATGAGGCGATGAACGACAAGGCCAGCGTTGGGGTGCGGAGGTAGGAAGTCCAGGCGAGTGCTTGCGTGGGTCTATGGACAGGGCGGCCTTTATCCTGCGTGGCCGTGGGGAAGGGAGGAGTGCAACATCTGCCAGAAAAGAGTAGCGGCCAATACCTAAATTAATCCTGCCACTGGCAGGTGCTACAAAACGCCGTTGAATATTTTAGCTCCATGAAGCCTTACGCTTCTACCTGACTTGGACGACCAATTTCCCCCCCGATATCTCGCCCTTCCGCATCCTGTCCAGCCCCTTATTCACACTCTCTAGCCCTCGCTCAACATCGATGATTTCGGGAGGGCTGATCAGTCCCTTCTCAAGCAGCCTCTCTAGCCACAGCACGAGCGCACTGCCGATTGCGGGGACTTCGTGGAATAGCTTGATCGGCACCGTGTGGAACATGGCGCCCTCAGGGGGGCTCTCCTTGGGCAACCCCGTCAACCCAATCAGGTGCGCCGAGAGCTGCTGCGTGGGATTGTGTGGTGTGGCTGGCGGGGAGGGAGGGGGCGAGCCTTGTGTAGTCGCCGCTGCCACGCGAGAGGATGGCAAGCTGCCAGGGGACAGGGCTTGGAGAAGACTGCTGGCGGATTCCCTTCCTCGCGTGTCGATGCCAAAGCGCAGCTTGTCGTCGAGGTTAGCGCGGATGATGTTGACGGCCCGCTTTGGGTCGTGGCTGTCTACGAGCAGGTCGGTGCGGATGGCTTTGTGGTTGGCGAGGCGGAGGCCGTGCTTGGCCGTGTCGACAATGGCAATGGTCTTGAGGCCGACGAGTTTGGCGAGTTGGATGGTGAGATTGGCCGAGGTGGAGGATCCTGCAATGAGAGTATTGGAACCCGGTTGAGGAGAGGGAGAAGGGGCCCGACTTACCACCCCAGACGGCGAGCCAATCGCCCGGTGTTGCGCGTTCATGGCTCAGAATGCCATCAAGACACTCTTGCCGAACGTCGCTAGGGAGGACCTCAGGATCAAGTTGCCTCAGCAAGGTGAACAAATCAGGTCCATCTAGCACGCTGGAGAAGTCGACTCCCATGCACACGCCCAAAGCGAGGGCAGCAGCTACAAAAGCTACACCCAGGGTTGAACCTTGTTCAGCCGAAATACTCGGCGGGAGCCTGACTGTGTTGTAGTCGAACGCAACGACATATTCTTGGTACGCGGCCTTGCGCAGATCCCGATAGTCTGTGGAGATTGCCAGTACCTGTGTGCTCAGGTTTGTTTGTTAATAGCTCGAGACGGAGGGTTGGAGTCACACGGGGAAGCGTACCCTGTCATTAGTCTTGAGACGAGTGTTTGTTAAACTGGACTTCTGGACAACTTCGCCTGCCAACTCTCTGCCAGAGATGTACGGCAATGTTGGAATGGCAAAATTGAAGTCCCTGCGTGTTCCCAAGTTTTGTGGTTAGCAGTGTATTAGTGGACGTATGAGACGACGACAATGGTATGAATGGACAAGACTCACGGCGCCTTCCAGTCAATCGGGTTGAGTCCAATGGCCTGTGTTCTCACCAAAACCTCTTGCTCCCCCTGCAGCTGCGGGACCTCATATTTCTCGGTGAGTTGGTATTGTTGATTCGCTGCAAGCAGGAGGAGAACCGTCTGTGTTTTGGGAGTGGGAATCGGCAATGGCTCGACCTGTTCGTCTGCTTGGGGAAGGGTTTGTGTTTCGTCTGTGCCAGATGCAGGCACTGCCTTCCGGCCTGGCTTCAATGGCAGCCGACGAAAGAAGGAGGTCATGATTCGTGTTCGTGGTATCAGAGAGTTCAGCCAGCCAAGATTATGATGACAAAAGACAACAGAGTCAGCCCGAGCCATAGGTATTTTACGGTTGAAAGGACTATAATTAAGCTCAGATCTAACCAAGAAAAAGTCCCACCCCTGAGTATCACGCAGCTTGCTCGTTGTCAGAACAATGGTCCAGGACACACGGATGCAACGCTCAGGTTGGTCGGCGCCACCGCCCGCCTCCACTCCGATTCAGGGGCTGTGTGACAGGAGGACATGAATTGCGCCATTGAGAGCTAATATTTCGACGTCTCATCATCTACAACTCAATCTCAGCTTTTCAGGGGAAAGGAATGCCGAATGCCGGAGAATCCACTTCGCGTCCGTCGTGAGTTGGGAGACAAGACAAACCGTCACAGACCGCAGAACCCCCCACGCCGATCTCCGGCTTTAAGACTCTGTGTGGCAACGACCAAGGCTCCGGCACGCTCGGACTGGATCGGATCCCGTACCAAATTACCTTGGTTACGTGTTTTGGGCAGGGGAGGGAGCAAAACACCATCGCTGTCAACAAGCACGCAATCGCGCGACAGATGGAGCCAGAGCCAAGCGTTTTAACCATGATTCGTGTTGACAAAACGATTGTCGATCCGATTACGGCAAAAGAAATCTGTGTCTGTTGACACTGCCATCAGAGTGCCCATCAACTGAATGCCGCCGGCCTGAAAGACAATCCCAGGTCCCTAACCCACAAGACTCATGTCCCCTCAACCTGTCTCAGTCCTGGTAACAATGCCTCAACAAACGAAATTTGGACAAACAAGAGTTTAAAGTGTCAAGTCCTTTCTACGCACCATCCCCTATTTAATCATGACTCTACTTAAACTACAGTCCCTTTATCACGTCATTTGACGGGCTTTTCCTCGATGCTCGCATTCCCTGATTCCACAGGCGTCGTTGTCCCCGTCGACACCTTCCCAGTCACTGCTTCCTGCCCCTTGTTCAACCCCCCTCTCAACCCTCTCCAGACCTGGAGGATCTGCTCTCGGCCGTCAATAATGGGGTAAAAACCGGCCACTAACATGGTCCCCCAAACCCAGATGATCGATATCACAATCCACGCCGAGAAAAATGTCTTGGAGAAGATGTACCCTGATCCATACATGGGAAGAGGCCTGGACTTGCTGTTAGCCCACACTTGTCAAAGCAAACTGATCACCGGAGGCAAACTCACCAAATCACCCAATGCCCGAAAAACGTAGCCAGAGACCACGCGGCGGAAATCTTGCCCCAGTGCTTGAACTTGGCCTTGTTCGCCTCGTAGCTCGTCTGCTGCTGCTGCTCTTCCTCGTCGGACACCCCAACCGCAGCGCCCGTGTTCGCATCGGTGCCGCCCAACGCGAGCTTTTCCTTGCGAAAGTCGGCCCAGTTGTAATTGTCCGGGCGGACGAGCGAGATGACGACAGAGTACAACGCCGGGCTCAGCGCAGATGCCACGGTGCCGTACACGCACGGCAGGGTCTGACCCGTCGAGACGACCGAGATCTCTCCCGAAAAGGCATGCGCCGTGCCCAGCCACACAGCAATGCCCGTGCCCAGCCCGAGGATGGGCGAGATGATGGCTGCCGCCTTGGATTGCTTCTTCCACAGGATGGTGAAGACGGTGGGGAAGATGCCGGGGCAGGTCAGCACGCCGAGCATGTAGAGCGTCCAGCCGAGGTCGACCTTGGCGTAGTGCAGCGCCGTGGAGAAACAGGCGGAGAAGAGGCCAAAGAAAACAACGCCGATGTGGCTCCAGCGGATCACGTCGCGATCCGTGGCCGTCTTGTTCAGGTACTGGCGGTAGATGTCGAAGCTGATGATGGACGACACAGAGATGACCTGGGCCGAGATGGTCGAGGTCACGGCCATGAAGGTGATGAGCAGGATGGCCGCGGCGCCGCCCTTGCCGGCAATGGCGATGGCGGCGTAGGGAAGAACGAGGCCGTTGGAGATCTCGGTGCCGCTCATGCGGCGCGGGAAGGTCGGGAACCGGGCGGTCCCCTCGAGAGACAGCGCTGCAAAGCTCATCAGGGTCCCGAAGCACCACGGGATGGCGAAATACGCGATGCCGCCCGTGATGTAGCCCGGGACGACGGCCTGCGGGGCCGCGCTGAAGGCCTTGACGAAGAAGCCGGTGTCCATGATGACCAGGCCAAAGTTGGCCAGGATGTGGATGATTCCGAAAAGGATGGCCTGTGTCGGGGACATCAGTATCCAAGCCCATGGAAATGTTACCGGTGGAATGAACTTACCCCTTTGCTCGTCATGGTCAAGTATGAGCCGCCCTGATTCCCATCCACCGGGTGTTCAGTCCCCGCGGAAGCAATAAGGTCCCACATGTGGCCGATGGAGGTTATTTCGGGTGTTGTGAAGGTCTTGATGGTGAAGAAGCAGATGATGATGGTGATGACAAAGGTGTGGAAGTAATCGGTGAGGAACGTCGCCTTGATACCACCGACAAATGTGTACAGAACGACACCGACTGGAAGCAGAAAGGTGGCTGCAATAATGTGCATTCCTGTGCTGTTGGGGGTCAGCGACAAAACACTCTTCTCCAGAGGGCTTCTTTCTTTGTTCTTACAGAGCAGTGATGGCGGCACTCGCTCCCAGCAGCATGTTGGCCACGGCAATGATGTTGTTGATGAGGCACAGAACGATCCAAACGGCATGGCCAATTTTTCCGTATCGAATCCGAACAATCTCGAGTAGTGTGTGGGCTTCGGGGACACGGAGTTTGCAGGCGATCCCCAGCAAGGAGAAGAAGACGATCATTGGTGAACAGCTAGAGCGCACAGAAACCATCAGTTTCCATCCATCACAAGCCCCAGGATCTGGAAAGGCCTCCAACTCACCCAGCAGCAAACCAGAACGGGCCCGCAACACCAAAGTTGTAGCCGACCAGAGTACTCCCCAGCATCGCCGTACTCCAGAGCCACGAGGACACGACAGCAGACGCCGTCAGGCCGGTCCTGACAGACCGGTTTGCCGTCATGAACATCTCAGTCGTTCGGTTGTCCTCACCAGCCGTCTTCCTCAGGACGTAGGTGACAAACATCATGATGAAGGCAATGACGAAGCCAATGGCAACCACTACAACGTAGCCGATCGCCTGCGGCAAGGCAGGCTCGACCACGCTGCTTGCGTCCACGTTGGAGGCATCACCGTCGCCGGTGAGTCTGGGGTGAAGCATGCTCATTGCAAGTCGTCGTGCTGCGTGTTCTGATCTGAGCAAAGTTACCACGCGGGCCCTGGAACTCGACACGCCAGACGGTGTCTTGTGTGGTTATAATATGGAGCAAGATTCATCTTCTTGGACCAAGTCTCTCGCTCTTGCTACGACCAGGGTCTCATCACATCAACAGCGCCAAGTTTGTTGCGATAACACGCGCGGGCCTCGGCCCAGGACCGGAGAGCAGTGGGCGCAACCTTGTGTCCACGCATGTGTTTCTGACCAAGTCAGGCACTCAACACTTGGTCAAAAGAGGAAAAGAAGTGATGAACCGCACAAGGGTCTTCGCCATCCCTCCGAGAGATCTCCGATTCCGCGGGGCCGGGTGGGATAGATACATAGTATGCTTTAGTGCCATGCAGGCGTTTTGCAGCGTCATGTTGTACGTGGAGACGATCCGTGATGTTGTGTTCTTAGTGTCGGTCACGTCAACACAGGGCTTGGGCAAGATGTTTTATCAGATCAGATCATCCAGATCTTGGGTATAAGTTGAGCAGACGGAATTTTCCGCCGGGAATAACTAACATATCTGCAGGGGACCCATCTCGCAAACACCAATGCCGATGATGCGACGGGCAGATGAATCACGCAATCCGGAAGCGGAGTGAGCGTGGGCGTACGGCCAATACTTACGTACTCGCCGCGACCCGAGCCGCTCCTAGTGCCGAAGGCTGCGGGAGTCGTGATAGCATCATTTTAGTTGCCAGCACGTCGAAATCTTAAATCAGCCTCATTCGATGCGAGGGGCCAGTCTGACGTCACGGGCCATGAGAGTTGTTCATGTGTTTGAGGGCATCAACAACTCAAAATGCCTTTTATCCGGAGTCGAGTCCGGCCTCCCATTCTTATCGTTGGCATCATTCTCTCGCTGTCAAGCCCTCCCGAGCCCTTGATCCGCGCGATCCTTGCCTATCCCAACTTGCGCTCATTCTCCCACCACTGCCATGGCGAAGAAACAGCTGATCCTCAACGCCTTCGTCGAGTCCTGCAGCGGGCACCAGTCCCCGGGATTGTGGGCACACCCAGACGACGAGTCGTCCAACTTCAACGATGTCAAGTATTGGGTCAGGCTCGCCAAGCTCTTGGAGGCAGCTAACTTCCACGGCATCTTCATTGCCGACGTTTTGGTTCGTCTACTTTCCTCCTCCCATTCCTTTCTTCATTTCGTCATGTAACTAAACAGCTGAAACTCGTTTGCAGGGAGCCTACGACGTCTACAAGGGCCCCCAGAATGCCGATCCCGCCATTGTCTCGGGCGCCCAGTGGCCCGTGAACGAGCCTCTGGCCGTCGTCTCCGCCATGGCCGCAGCAACCGAGAGCTTGGGATTTGGAGTGACGGTTGCGACCACATACGAACAGCCATACCATCTCGCCCGGAGGCTGAGCACCGTCGACCACCTCTCGGGGGGGAGAGTGGGCTGGAACGTCGTCACGGGCTACCTTGACTCGGCCGCGAGGAACCTCGGGTACACCGAGCAGCCGGCACACGATGAGCGGTACGCCATTGCCGAAGAGTACATCGAGGTCATGTACAAGCTCTGGTAAGCAAGCAAAAGCCCCTCCCATCAGGAAGCACCAAATCATTGACACGAATGTCGGGCACAGGCAATCCTCCTGGCGCGACGACGCCGTCAAGCTGGACCGCCAAAGGCGCATCTACACGGACCCCGCCCTGGTCCGCAAGATCGACCACGTCGGCAAGTACTACACCGTCCCGGGCCCGCACATCTGCCAGCCGTCGCCGCAGCGCACACCCGTGATCCTGCAGGCGGGCACGTCCAAGTCGGGCAAGGCCTTTGCGGCCCGTCACGCCGAGGCCATCTTCGTGGCCGGCCACAGCCCGTCGGTGGTGGCCAAGAACATTGCCGAGATCCGGGCGGCCGCGCGCAACGAGTTCGGGCGCGACCCGGCGTCCATCAAGTTTCTCGCGCTGTTTTGCCCCATCATCGGCGCCACCGAGGAGGAGGCGCGCGCCAAGTACGACGAGTACGTGTCGTACGGGTCTGAGGACGGCGCGCTGGCGCTGTTTGGCGGCTGGACGGGGATCGATCTGGCGCAGTACGCCGACGACCAGGAGTTGCGCCACGTCGAGAGCAACGCCATCCGGTCCGCCGTCGAGGCGTGGTCCAAGGCCGCGCCGGGGATTCCCAAGTGGACCAAGAGCACCGTGGCAAACCACATCAAGGTTGGCGGGCTGGGGGCGACGGCGGTGGGAACGGCGGAGCAGGTGGCGGATGAGATGGAGCGCTGGGTCAACGAGGCCGATGTTGACGGTTTCAACCTTGCGTACGCTCTCATGCCGGGGACGTTTCAGGAGGTCATTGACCACCTGCTCCCTGTGCTGAAGCAACGGGGATTGTTCTGGGATGGGTATGCGGTCAAGGGCGGCACGTATCGTGAGAACCTTTATGGCAAGCGGGGTGTGTCGAGGCCCCCAGCCGATCACCCGGCGGCGAGGTATCACTGGAAAGCGGATTAGGTTACCTTTAGGGGTTGAGGGGAGGGTGTATGAGGGGTGGGTACCGAATTCACATCCCTCCTTGCCTTGCTCGAGTCTTGATTTCATTGCCCCAAGATGCGTCGCTGGTCGTGGGGAAAGCGGCAAGACGTGCTTTCGTCCTCCACCAGGGTGGCCTTGGCCGACCTTTCATTCCTCATCGCCTTGAATCGTTCAAGAAAGTTGACTGACGTGTTGTTTTTGTGGGGGGAAACTGCTTGGGTTGGATATGGGGGGGCAAAATGGCTGCTGATGATAGTGTGATGCGGTGGGTGATACCAGGTTTTTAGAACAATACTAAATCGAGTGATGTTAAGCAATATCTTTCGAGACGGGCCTCAGCAGGGCCGCACAGACATTGGGGAGATCGACAATATCAGCCCCAATCGAACATCGTGCGAGTACATACGACCATATCCACGAGACAATACCGGACCCCGTCCGCTCTCCCCTCGTCAAACTCGTGATAGTCTCGCCGCTCAACTAAACCACATGGAAGTCCAGGCTTACCACTAACTCAACAATATAGGCTCAAGGCAAGCTTTGACCTATTACATACGACCATATGCAGTAGAAAACTCGGGATCCCGTCCGCTCTCCCCTAGATAAACTACTGACAGCTGTTTTATCTAGGGGGGAGGGCAAAACGTCGCGAAACGGCAGAGGCCTCACCGTCGATTGTTAGAGAAGATGGGATGCGATGGCCCGTCCGGCCGCCGTGCCTTGCGGCGGCGCGGTTGGCCTCTGCTGCTTTGACGCTGGGCCGCCTCCTCCTTCCCTCGCTCGCTCCCTCCTCCTCTAGCCCTCGCGCCGCACGTTGGCTTGGCCGCACGCAGGATCCGCGACCGACCGTCTGTCTTCTCTTGCAAAACTTGCATCAACCGGGCGAAGATGCTTGCCAGGCGCCGCGCTGTTGTTGTCGATAAGCCAGCCTATTCGCGCGACCGTGGCGAGCGACAACAAAGAGCGGATCAGGACGATGAGTTGTTCGTGGATGCCGATCTTAACGACAGGCGGGTGGTTTGCCCGAGCGCGCAAGAAGAGCGCGTTCGCTCCTGGCAGGCGATGCAACTGTCAGTAATTATCTCTGGATCTCATATTGATGATGTTTGCACCTTTCACTCCGCTAACAAGAAGGCATAGGTTCGTCAAGACCTTCAAGAGGCAGTTCAGCTTTGACCAAATCTGGCTGGGCCTATGCCGGGACGATCCGGACGCGAAAACCGTGATACGGTCGTACTTTCGCGACTACGTCGAATCTTCACAGACAACCCGTCCAACCCTGGGGGAAGAGGAATATGAGGTGGTCCAGACGATTACCTGCACGCGGACTCCGATAGACCAGTGGAAGAACCTGGTGGCGGAGGCGGACAATACGGTTCTCAGAGCGATGAGGCGACAAGACCCCAATAACCATGAGCTCTGGAAGTTGAGGTGGGATCGAGGAGAGCCGAAGGACAGGCCAGTTGCAGACATCAGTAACGTATGGGGGAGATCCGTCCAACCGACTCTGAGAGGGGGGCCTTCGGACTGACAAGCAAAACAGTGGATCCGTAAGGATCTTGCAGAAATGTTCAAATTGATGCCCGAATCTATGCTGTCGTTCGAAAAGACCGAGACAACGGCCGATGACCTCCTGATGCTCCTCGACACGCTCTGGACACAGGCCAAGCATGTACCTTGTGCGCCTCCAGTCCGTGTCTCGATCCACTGGACGCTAGTCCTCGCAGGCTTCGGATTCAGGCCGGGTTCGTTGATGAAATGCCTCTACAAGCATATCCGCCTTTGGGTCGTCCGGGATCCGGAGACGGGTCGGACAACCCCAGCGGCGGACATTACAGTCATCCACCAGAAGCGTTTCAGGGAAGACCCCCGCGCGCAAACCGGCATTATTAACGCGACGTACGTTATTGTCCTTACTTTCTCAGCAAAGCCATTGCCTCAGGATCAGCTAATTCTCTCCTAGGGTCACGTTTACCGTCTTCCCAGTTCCCTGCCAGCTGCTCTGTCTTGTTACCCTGATTGCAAACCAAGCCATCGCCGCCAAAGCCTTCAAGACCCCCTTCGGATCTCTCGACGAGATACTTGACCGGCCGAACCTCGAGCACACCGACGCTCTAGAACTCCATTGGAAGGACGATATGCTGGATTGCGAGATCTTTCCGATGGACTACTATATGTTTTGGAAAGTGTGGCATCTTCTCTGGATGGTATCTGGCAACCGGGGCTCCGTACGGCCCTATTCCCTCCGTGTCGGCGCCGGCTCTAGTCTTGACGGTATACATACACCCTTCGCTAAATTGACCCCGTGTACCCAGACTAACACTAGGCTCTCCCAGGTCCTCTTACTCCGGCGTTGCGCTCCCATTTCATGGCCAACTCGGAGAAGGTCTTTCAGCAGAGATACCTCCCCGTACGCATCCGCAAAGAGATCATGCCGATCCTCTTCGGCCCAGAAGCAGCAGGAGTAAACGATCGGCTCTTCTCCATGGTACGGCGCGCGACCATGAACAGAGACGAGCGTGCCCCACTCTATGCGACCATTGACGATATGAAGGGCCTTGAGCAGCGTCGCGATATGCAGAAGCTGAAGCGGGAGTACGACGAAGCACGGGATAGTAAAGGGGGAGAGCACCCGGACACAGAACGAGCCTATGCTGCGTACGCAAAGCTTCAAAGAGAGCTCAGGAAGCTCTTAGTGTTGCGTGACCGAGAGAGGTACTTCGAGGAAGCAGATAGACGGAGGGCCCTTGGAGAGTCAACTAGCGACCTATCGACGCCGACGGCAAAATTGTCGATACCGCAAACTCGGACCGGGACTGCCGACCAGGTCGCGACATACCTTGGCCGCTTCCTTCGCCAAAAAGATACCGGAGGGCAGCGGCGACCCCAGGTCTTCTCACAGCTGCTTCTTGCATACCTGGGGAACCGGGGCACGGAGGTGGCGGCCATCATGGACTCGTTGGAGGGCACGAAGGACCCACGGGATGCCGCTGAGCAAGAGGTCAAGCGATGGACGTGCTTATTATGCAACGCTTCGTATCCCTACCGCAGCAGCTTAACGAGGCACAACCAGAACTCTCATTTCATAAAGGGTACGTTCGACCGCCCCTTCCCATGCCCACAGTGCTACCTCATGGGAAAAGAGAAGCACATGGTGGAGGGGGTGGAGCAATGGAGCAACCACGTGGAGCGGTGCCACGGCAGAATGCACACGCCGTGTCTGCCAAGCCGAAGTTGGGCCATCGCGATGACACAGGGGATGCTGGACGAACACCCAGCCCGCCGGAGCGCATATCAGCACTTCACCTCAAGTCGCTCCTTGGACTCAATTGTCCACTTTTCCACTCGCTTCTTCTCCCACTCCAAGTACCGGCAGCGCCTCGGCTGCGGGATAAACGGCCCCCAGGCCCGCCGCCTGCTGAGGCGGATCAGACTGAGTCGTTGCCGCTGCCAGACTCCGCCCTTGGGAGCTCGCCGGCCAGCCCGCCAGATTTAGCCCCGATGGCGCCGCAGCCTCAACCTCCGCCTCCATCACTAGCACCACCGCCACGCCACACTCGATTGGGTGGGGTGCCGGGCATCTTATTCACGGGGGTCCTTCGAGGCACTCCGAGTGGCGACCTGGTTAACTGCCAGAGGGACAACCGGAGTGCCAACCTGAGAGACAACCTTAAGGACAATCTCGGGAACAACTCAGCAGCAGCGGCAAGAGCGGACAACGCATAGATGGAAGCTGCGTCTGGCGTGACCCCGTGCCCAGGATGATTGATTGCCTCAGCCCAGACCAGCAACACCACGCCGACCTTGACCCTGGGATTTGTCGGCAGCTCCCGCGGTGGGGCGATCCACAGAACCAGGGCAGGGCTAGCGCCACCCCGGACCTGGATGGTAGGGCCAAAGCACCCCGGCGGCAGGCCACCCACCTCGCCGCCAGCAGATCCCGAGGACCGCAGGGGCACAAGCACCAGGATCGCGGAGGAGGACTACAGGAGCGCCTGGGAGAACGGTGCCCCAATTTTCCGTTCCACGGTACCCCGCTCCGTGTTCTGCGCATGGACCCCAGATGGACTGCAGCACGAAAGTGGGTGGCGAACCGTTTACTGCAGCATTAAACAACCCAGAGCGATTGGCCCCAGCTCGCATCTGCCCAACAACCAACACCAAACCAGGCTGAGGCGGGAACTGGACGTGTGCGCAGACTGCAGGCAGCAGCCGTATGGCTGTATTCCGTACATTAGAGAGCGCTGACCCGTCGTACAGCTACTAGTACCGACAGAGATTCGTAACAACTCGCGTGAAAGTATAGGCACAGACTGTGCTTGGCGAGGAGTGGGAGCCCGGCAACTGCCCGGCGGCAAGTGGAAGGCCGGAAAGCCGGCGTGTCACGACCTGGCCATATGAAGGGCCGTGGGGCTGAGTGGCTGCAGACGGGCGCAGGGCGCGACCAGGGGCCAATCGCTTGGGCAGCCAATCAGGACATTGTCACGACCGCAGTTGGCAACGGCTGGTAATAAAGGGACTTCGTCACCAGGCGACTTGTCGTCAGCCAGCCCGACGGAGCTACCGGCGGGGTCGTCCAATACGACCTCATGAAGGCGAAATCCGGTGGTGAGCGCGAACGCAAAGACTTCCTCAACATGCCTCCGCAGGTCCTCCTCCACGCGCTGGCGCATCTGCAGGCGGAGGACCTTGTCGCCGGATCGAAACTCCCCGTCCTGCTCAAAGACATGTGGAGGGCGAACCCCCCCATGGCAAAGTCGACCAAGTCAGCACCGGGGTTCGTTCACCAAGGGTGCGAGAATGACAGGCTCTTCAAGGCGTCCTACAAACACACTAGGGGCCGCGACTGCCGCGGCTGCGATCCCCACGAGGAACTCCAGCGCGACGCGCGGGACTTGATCGACCGGGAAATTCACTACGGCATCATCGCGTCTGGAAACACGCTGGTGAAAGACGCGGCTGCGCGGGATATGGTCGCTGAGCATGTCGGAGAAGAATGCCTTTGTGTCGAGATGGAAGCCGCCGGGCTGATGAATACATTCCCATGTCTCGTGATCAGGGGCATTTGCGACTACGCAGATTCTCACAAGAACGACCGATGGCAACGCTATGCTTCCGCCACGGCGGCTGCATTTGGGAAGGAGCTCCTCAGTTACGTTCCGACCAGCGACCTCCAGAAGACGCGAAGGGCTGCTGAACTTCTTCAATCTAGTTAGTGTCCCTTTGCCTCCAATAAACACAGCTTTACTGATAGCAATATAGTCGAGACAAAAATACAACATATCGAGCCCAAAATAAGCAACATACATGCGGGAGTTGACAGTCTAAAGTCAGACAGCCATCTTGAAAAGCTCAAGACGTGGCTCTCGCCCCCTGATCCCTCGGCGAATCGTAACGCGGCAAAGGAAAAGCGGCAGGAAGGCACTGGGAACTGGTTTCTCAACAGCACTGCTTTCCTCGAATGGAAGTCGGGGTTGCGCCAACATTTGTGGTTGCACGGTTTGGCCGGCTGCGGCAAGACGGTGCTCACCTCGACGATCCTTGACCATCTGTACGACGACGCCCGACCCGACTCGTGTGTTTGCCTCGATTTCTTCTTCGACTTCCGCGACAAAGACAAGCAACACCTTGACAACCTGCTACGCTCGCTTGCTTTTCAGCTGTATTCGCAATGTACCGATGCACGGAAAGACCTCGACACTCTCTTCACGTCGTGCGACAACGGCCAGAAGCAACCAGCGACCGTGTCACTGTCTAGGACCGTTCATGGAATGATGCAGCATCCCCAGAAGCTTCAGATCATACTAGATGCTCTTGATGAGTGCGTCACCATAGCCGAATTGCTCGGCTGGATGAAAACACTGGCTGGTCCTAATCTCATACACGTTCACCTCGTCGTCACAAGCATGCGAGAGGAGGAGCTCGAATCCGGTCTCGGCGGATGGATTCACAACGACAACAGCATCCCAATAGACAGGGATTCTGTCAACGGGGATATACGCTCCTACGTCAAAGCGAGGCTCCAAAGAAGCGAAGATTTTCAGAGAAGATGGGCCTCGAAGCCCTCTGTGTTGGAAGAAATCGAATCCGCGATTGGGGGACGGGCTCATGGAATGTAAGTCGCCATCGCCTTTCTTCCTTCTGCCTCCATCGCCTTTCTTTCTTCTATCTCCATCACATTTCTTTCTTCTGCCTTATGAGTACAGCCAGGTAGCGTTAGACGCGGATACTGACTCTTCAAACAGGTTCAGATGGGCAGCGTGCCAGCTTGATACCCTTGAGCGGTGCCTAGATTACGATGAACTTACAACCGCCCTCCGTTCTCTACCACGAGATTTGAACGAAACCTATTCCTGAATTCTCACGAGCATCCCAGAGGGGCGGAGAGACAAGGCGATTCGAATACTCCAATTCCTGACCTACTCGGACCGGCCCTTGACAGTCCAGGAAGCAGTGGATGCAATCGCCACCCCCGTCGACGCCCATCGCCAGTTCGACCCAAAATACAGACTGCCATGCCCCAACGAAATCCCACGGTTTTGTTCAAGCCTGGTGTCTCTCGTCACGAGACAATCTGATGAAGGAACGGTGACGGAGCTTGAGTTAGCCCACTTTTCCGTCAAAGAATGCCTTACGTCTGAGAGCACCCCGGAGCCTTTCCGATGCAGGCTTTCCGAACCGGACGCTAGGTGGTAGCGCGCTTTCGAGAGCTGTCTTTGCGCGGCTGGACGCCCTGGGGTCGATTTCCTGCAAGCATCAGCGGAGATGTCCTTTGGCGCTGCGAAGAATAAGTACCTTGATAATTTGACGCCGGCGATGGGAGCGCCCTTTGGGCCGCTGTTTGGGCTCGAGTGCGGGCCATGGCGATGGGAACAGAGGGGAGAGCGGTTCTGGTTATGTGTTTGGAGAAGGTCTCGAGATGGAGTGACGTGCGAGGAATGGATGGCCATGAGCGTGCAGGACGGGGATCCACTAGCAAGGGGCCCCTGCGCCGACTGGCCAATGGGGGTGAGCTTCAACGGGTTTTGAACCCAGCCTCACTCTCCTCCCGGTTTGAGGAGAGTGCATGATAAGGCCGCATCTCGCACATGAGCCCTTGCGTTTCGACTCGGTTGACATGTTGCGTCTGGAGGTACGCTGGGTGGACGTCGAGGGACAGAGCTCTCTTGGCGTCGAAGGGGATTCGGTTGCTGGGGAAAACGCTCTAATTTCAACAATCGTTTAACCCCAGTCGTTTGAGCTATCGCGCGGGAGGGCTGAACAGCTCCGCTGAGGGATTCCGAGACGACGGCGGCGACGGCGGCGTAGCTCTCGACCACACTCGAGACGCCCAACCCGCCGCCTTCAGAAATGATGAGTAATTCAAGTGCCTCAGGCCACCTCGGCGCAAGCCTTAGGCAGTCGGGTTAGGTGCCGCTGCAAGGACCACCCAATTTGGGTGTGGAGACCAGCAGGCCCTGACAGACGCTGATCAGCCGAACCAATTACCTTTTGCAATCCACCTGCATGTGGCCCCATTATTTCTGACAGGACCTCACCAATGCGGGGAAGCCATCCGTATCCAAGAAGGGAAGTGGCGTTTCCCCAAACCGGGTTCGCAGAGCGCGGATCACAAACTTGGCAACGGGCGGATGCCGGTCTCGCGAACGGACCCTGTCGGTGCGGGACGTCCTGGCCTGTCAGGGAGCGACTGCATCAGTTCATTCACATGTTTCATGCAGCAAGAAACACTGATGCGGATTCAAGGGCCGTTCGCGCCTGTTAGAGAAGCGGGAGCCAGGTCCTCAGCCGATGATTCCCGAGAAGGATCAGCAGCCCTATTGCCCATTTCCCATCAGAAATGGGAGGGCAAGCACGTGGCAGGTGTGATTGCCACTTTGACACGGCTTACGCCGCCGCCCTTAGCAACCCCGCCGAAGGTCATCATTGATATCAGGTGCGTTTCGAGGGCGTCTTACTGACAGCGGGACCCAGTCCTGTAAACAGGCCGACCGAACCACGAGTCTAATAAGGGCGGGGTATCGATTTGTTGGCCCCTTTCCACAAACCACGCATCCATGCCATAGAAGTGGATTCCATCGGGGTTAAATATCTAACCCTAACGAACTAGAACGGTCCTTTCTCGGTTACCCGCATTCATTCCACGGCCCTAGTTTGGCGCCTTGGTGACCCGAAATGGCCTAGTCACCTCCCCCTCGCCGCTAAGACCTCCCCCCTCCCCCCTCGCCGCTAAGCATGTGCCAGCGCCACCCGAGCGTGGCTGAAAGCGACCTCTCAAACCCAGGCGAAGCCAGCTCCACGAGGGCGACTATCATCCCCACAACGCTGATGGAGGGGAAATTAGACTCCTGACATGAGCCGGGGATGTTGTTTCAATCGGGGATGGAGGAAACCTTGAAACCTTGGAGCTTGGCCCTTTTGGAACAAGAGTCCGGGGGAGTGGCGTCCGTGCTGGACGCCGCGTTTAGTCCTCGACATGACCAGTATATGATATATCTCACCGGGATGCCAGCGAGGCTGCCTCCAGTTCCATCCTCGTTATCTCTATCACTCCCGTGCACGACGGGGATGGATTAAACATGTAAAACTCAGCTTTTCGCCCTCTTGTTATATAAACCTGCCGACAAGTCCTTGGGCACCAGGCTCAGGCGAGCAAGGCCACCAGCCAACCGGCAGAGTCCGCACTCGGCAACTGACCCCCCTCGTTGTTATTCATAACACATCCGCACGATGGCGTCTAAGACCGATTATCAGGTTGCCTCGCTGGCAGCCGGCTTCACGCTCGGCTTCGGCTTCCTGACCGTGTGGGAGGCCATCCAGCAGACGCGGAGCAACCGCAACCCCGCCCGCAGCGCCTACATCTACATGGTATGGGGCGAAATCGTCGCCAACCTAGCCATCGGCATCATGGGCTGGCTCTTCCTGGACGGGATCTTAGGCCCGACGTAAGTCGAGTGTGCGGCCCCAGAGGAGTCCTGGGAAGCTAACAGATTAACAGGGTCCCGGTCTTGTTCTTCATCCTCTTCCTATGGGTCTTTGAGATACAGCTCCTGATGCAAATCATCATCAACCGTATTTCGGTCATCGCGGAGAGCAGAGAGACCGTGCGGCGCGTGAAGTGGGGGACGGCTTTGATCATAACGCTCATCAACATCGCGGTGTTTTGCATTTTCATTCCTGCTCATACCGTTCCGCCCGCGAGCCAAACGTGAGTGTCACTCCAGTCCCTCCTCTCCGCAACCGTGTCTGACGATCCGTTATGACTTGACTATAGCTACGTGGAGATCAACAAATACTGGGACCCCATATCCAAAGTCCTCATCCTCCTCGTCGACGCAGGCCTCAACTGGTACTTCCTCCGCATCGTCAAGGTCCGACTGCTGAGCAAGCACGGCCTGGTCAAGTACAAGCCGCTCGTCTCTTTCAACACCAAGCTGATGGTGGTCTCCATCGGCATGGACGTACGTGCAGCCCCGCTCCGGCCCCCTTGCAAATGATTACCGGCTGACGAAACTTTTACAGGCATTGCTCATCGGCCTCATGTTCTATCCTAACCCGCTCGTCTTCATTCAGTTCCACCCTGTCACGTACGTGGTCAAGCTCAACATCGAGATGAGCATGGCATCGCTCATCACGCGTCTGGCGGCGGATCGGAATGTGAACATCAATCCCCTCTCGTTCTCGCAGGGCCACCGCTCGCGGGCCTCCCATGACGGCGACAGCCGCGACGATGGGGGCTTCCGGGGAGTTGACGCCGAACCTAGAACGTCGGATGAGGAGTTGAGGAAGATTCAGCGCGGAGGGTCCGGGATACATCGGAAGTTCGACGTGGAGGTGAGGATTGACTCGCCGAAGTCGACGCCGTCGAATGAGGGGCGGTCGAGCGATGAGCCGGGCGCTGGAAGCTTTGGGAATGTCGGAGATGAGGTTTCACTAACGGGCCGGCCGGTGCATGGCCTCCCTGGGGCGGCGTGGGACGCTACGGAAATTTCCAGTACCCGGAAGGACGGGTGTGGACGGCAGAACAAAGGGAGCGCCCGGAGATAGTCCATACGAAGGGAGCGGCGGAGCGCGATACCCTCGAAGTACATGTGGGCGGACGGAGGAGCGCGCGGGTCCGCGATCGAGGGATGAGAAGCTTGGGGGTTCCGTGGGGATGAAAGAAGTCACCGGCCGCTTAGCCCACGGTCTCTAGCTTGTATCAGCCGTCTTTCCTTCTCTATACCCCTCCGTAGCTTGAGCAGTGTTTACCCCGTCCAGGTGGTTTTGAATGTGCCAGATCGTAACCACAGCCCTCGATATAGGATGCTCGGCAACCACCTACGGGTATGAGGGGAGCAACCGGGGCGGACTCGTGCTATGCGCGGCCCGGGGCACTGATATCTGGGAATTTTGCGTTCCGGGCCGCATCTTGGTATTTAATTCTTGGGCCACTAGCACTAATTTTCACTCATGTCTTGGGGAGCAGCCATGCGTCCTACCAATAGGCTTCGTAACAAGGGTTAAAGTCTCGCTGCTACCTTCTTGGACGATGTAGCCATCCCCTTCAGTGCATTGACAATGGATAGCCGCGTGTTGCCAATGGCGACGGTGTCTCCAAGCCCCGTGCCGATGCTGAGGACCTGCAGCCGTCTACGCTCTGGAAATTGTCGCCGGGCCTCCTCGATAAGGACTTCGCATGGGTTGTTGTACCCAAATCCAGCGTCGACAAACTCGATGCCGTCGCGGCCGACTGTGACCGGCTTGAAAAAGGTCGTTGCCGCCGAGGTCGCCCGTGCGACCTGCCAAATAGATGTTGGAACCAGCGGTTAAAATGGGCATGTATGTACAAGTGATTAACAAGTAATGTGGTTGCAATGGTGGTGTATTGAGTGAAGCATGAGTGTGTGTGTGTATGTGTGTGTCTGTGTGTGTGTGTGTGTGTGTGTGTGTAATTGTCATCTCTGTCCGTGTCCCCTCTCCCTCTCGTTGTCTCTGTCCTCCTGGCCCATTTTAACCGCTGGTTCCAACATCTCCATCGTTGGTCTTGGCTGGGGTTGATGGGGAAAGGCCCCCTTTCGGGTTGCTTGTTCACGCAGGCTTTGAGATGGAATGGGAAATTGTCAAATACATTTAGTGAGAGGGTTGGTATTGGAATGAGCATCTGGTCGTAATTAGACGCGAAAAAACAGAATAGATTTGTACTCTATATATGGGTGGGCAAAAATGAAACAGGCGTGAAATCATGACACCAGGAGACATCTCCCGTCTCTCCAACCCTCAGCAGTCCGGGGAAGGCAAGTCTGGATCAGGCACCGCGGGTGGGAAATCGCAGGGGATGACCTTGCTGTTCGGGTCCAGCAGCCGCGTGGTATTCCAGTCAGTGGAGGCATCAAGGTCTTGTTCCCAGTCGAATCCAACCCCTATGACGTTGAAGGCCTCAGGGGCTGTTGCGCTGCTGTAATTGTCGATCTGGCTGGAGCCGAGATTGAGGGATTGGTAGAGGTTCTGGAAGTTAGAGACCTGGTGGCCTTGGTCCGGAATGTCATAGCCGTGCTGGGTTAGCATTGGCAGCGTTGCGGTGATGTTACTGTTGAAGGAATCCTCCATCCAAGGGGCAGGGTTTTGTGGTGCCATGTACGTGCCGGAAAGGCTGGGTGTGATGCTGGGGTTCGTGTTGGTGCACCCGCCCAGCAGCTGTGCTTGGCTTCGGACTCCGCGCTCGATCGAGTTGACGCTTGCATGAAGGGAAACTGGCAGCATGTTGTCCATGTCCTCAGTGTCCGCTGTGCTCTTCACCCCATAGGGATGGGAGGCATCCTCTTGGCAGCGAGGAAGTACTGAGTGCGGACCTCTCACGCTGACGCCGCTGTCCGCGAACTCGCTGACGTTGGTTGCCTGCCCGGACACTTTGAACCTGGAGCTGCCACTTCCACTTGGGGCCGAGGAGCGATGCCCATTCAAGGAGGCTTGAGAGGATAGAAAGTCCCCGATCACGGAATCTAGAACCCGATATGAAATCTCGAGTTTATATGCCTCGAGGGTGTCCTCGGAGAACGACGTCTCGGGTGTCTGGAAACCCGCTTCGCGCAGTCTATCAAGGAGGATTGCCCGTCCCCGCCCGCATGAGTATTCACGAAAGTCGCGAATGTTCTCCGTGATGCCGGTGTCGAGGTACGGATCAGGCGGGGGGGGGGGGGGGCGGCGGCTAGGGAAGAGGATATCCTATACTTCGTACTACTGCTCCGATACTGTGGTGGCCGCTGACTTTTTGCTAAGTTGCGTCTTCTGCGAGTTGGTAATGGTATGGACCCCAGTAACCCAGGGAGTGAAGACGCATTCCCTGGGGGAATGCCTCAAATGCTGTTCATGCTCGCCTTCGTCGCCGAAGGTAACTTTGCATTTCTCACAGTAAATGTCGCTATGACTCCGATGGAGGTGCTGTTTGACTTGCTTAATCTCCCTGAACTTGTCTAGCTTCGCGCAACAGCGAAACCGCACGGGATCCAGTTTCCAGTAGGGGCATGCCAGAGGTTTCAGGGCCAGTCGGCAGGGTCCATCGGCCAGTTTTTTCGCACGGGGCATGTTTCCCTCCCCGACGTTCTCGTCCTCGGAACCATCTCTGTCGCGAATGGCTCGTTTGCGGGTGTTAGGCCTTGACCCGCCAGTCCCCGAGTTGCCGTTTCCCGCACTGTTGGATGTGCGGCCGCCAACCTGCGTAACATTCCGCTGTCCCCCTGACTCAGCTTGTGGCCGAACGCGAACTGGGGCCGCCCCCAGGTTGGGAACTGTATCGAGGGTATGGATTTCGGGGCTTTCTTCGGGGACGAGCCCTTTAGAGGCTGAGCTTAGGCCTCCCCAGTAACCAGTTCGATACTCGTGAAGCAGCCGGGCGCCGACTTCACCGAGCACGGCAGACAGCTGAACAGGAATATCGTGAAGAGGTGGCTCCAGAGAGTCTGGCACCGACATCATGTCCGAGTCCATGGGCGTCTCAGGTGAGCTCGGGCTTAAGTCGTCTGAGTCCGCAGCCGCAGTAGCGTAAGAGATATCCGGGATATCGACAGCTGAACGAGGTGTTGCACTGGATCCATCTTCGGAATCGCTGCAGAAGGGGCAGACGGCCACGAAATGGCGAAACTCGTCCTTGCCCACATGGGCTCCGTAGTCTGAAGTGCAGTGGCACAGGTTCCACTTGCCCTCTCTCATGATGGGAGCGTGCCAAAGCCACGTCCCGTTCTCTTGCTTAGCCAGATTTAGAGCTGGCGTATGTTCTGGCAAGTGCAAGGGCTGCCCATGCAACATAGCCAGCTGAGATATCTCCAGGCTTGTTGTGAACGACGACGATGGATAGCGAAAAGTTGGGAATCCTTGAGCAACCACTGGAATGAGACCTTCGCCGAGCCAGCCAAGCTCCTTCAAGGTCAACCAGCCGCCGGTGAGGGGGGTTAGTGTTGGTTCGGCCCAAATCTCCCAAATACCGGCGTCCCTTTTCGAAATCGAGGGTCTGGTGTGGGTGACTTCGTGGTTTTCGGAGTCTTGGAGCGCGACAACCAGCCATGCCAGTTGTTCTCCCTGCTGGACAACCGTGTGTAAGACGCCCTCGACAAACACGCTCAGCGTAGCTGGACTGGACGGGTTCGTAGCCTCGTCGACGGTGCCGTTGATGCCTGTTCTTAATATCAGCGCATGCTCTGGTGTCTCCTTAGCCTCGCGGACGGGACTGTCCCTTACCAGAGTTGTCAGAGGTCATGCTTCCAAGCCCCCGCTCCACTGCGGTATGGAACTTTCCCAGAAGTTCCCTGTTCCTGCCCCACGTTCGGTCCATGTATTCCCTCACGGTCGTGACCAAGGCACTGCCATCAGAGGAGCCGACAAGCACTACCGTGGACGACACAGCGTCCCAACCATAGCTAGAACCAACATGTTTTTTGCTGCTTTCCCGCAGAAGTCGTCGGCGGAGCTGCGGCCAGGCAAACCGAAACTCGACTCGGTGAACAGCTGCGTCCAATCTCTTACTGACCCTCTGGGCGGGCAGACCGGCCGCGATGGCGTACCGGATTTCATCCACCATGAGACGCGGGCCCGGCCCCCAATGGAACGAAGATTCCCTCAACAGATGCTGGATCAGCCATTTGTATTCCTCGCTCTGGAGAATCGTGCGGCCGTAAGCAGACACCTCGGGGGAACTGGGGCTGTCGTCGATATCGATATCCACTTCGATGTCCATGTCCTCAGCCTCCTGGAAGGCATCATCGACTATTGACGGGGTATCTTTGTTCTTGCTCGACCACAGAAGCATCTTCTCAGTGACCGACATTCCGTCATCGTGGCTACGGCGAGAGAGGTCCTCAGCCTCCGAGTCCGTCTCAAACTGCTGCCGAAGCTGGGCTGCGATCTCCCTGGCAAGGTACAGGACAACGTCAGTGACTGTCTGCTTATTAGTGACCACATGACACGGGATGTAGGAACTCACTTGTGGCGACTGTAGACAAAATGCATGATTTGATGGCCTGTAATGCTTGGATCGCTCTGAGCTAGGCGAATGGCAAACGCCTTGATTAGCGTAGGGAAAGCGCCGAGGACCAACGCCCTATTGTCGTCATCGACGTGGTTTTGGATCTGATTGTAGATGTCGTTGCAAACCTCTGATACCGGAAGCTGAGCCTGGGATCTGATGGCCGTCGTGTCAGCTGAGATTGCCGTCCTGGAGTCGTCACTCCCGTCCATATCTCTGTCCCCGTTTCCAGCCGTCGCGGGTCCCACTGGCATTGCAGACGCATAGCCAGAATCGGTAAACGGTGTCTCAAGGCTTTTAGTGACAGACGCTCTACCCACACGTTCCTCATGTGGGGGCGCAGCCTCCGGTATGGTATAGTCTGTGGCGGCATACAACCTGTCAGATGCATCCGCCATCGCGCTCAGCTGTCGGCAACATGACCTACAAGGGGAATACTTTGCTCTGTAACCTTCTGGTCCGTGTTCGGCGAGATCTGGGAACAGCAAACCAAAGATTCGATACCAGCCCTCGTCGTCATCGTGGGGAAAGCTTCCATTGACCTGCAGCCGTAGGTCTACTTCATCCGACACCCGAAGCTCCCAAGCAAGCTCTCGCCCCTGACCGTCCTTTCCTGGGTGGCAGCTTACCGCATCATCGGCTTCTGCGTACGCGTTCCCACAGTGGGAGCAGAGGTAGTCCCGATGGTGTTGGAGTAAGTGTTGTCTGGTCCTGCGTTAATAAAGCGATGGCCCAGGACATCAGTTCGCTACCGAACCGTTGAGATGTACTTGACTCTAGAGACTGTTTCCCAACCGTGCCGACGATTCAACCCATGCGGCAACCCACACGCCGCGCTCTCGATGGGATAACGTTTTTGGTAAGGGCACGCATACCATCCTGGCCCTGATGGGGCCGTCGCCGCATGTGTTGCATCAGGCGCGGCAGAGTCCTGCAGGGCCCTGGCTGCATTGGAGTTGACCATAGCGGCGGACCAACCGATATTTCGAGCGGGAATGAGTCGTCCGAGAGATCCGAGACTGGCAGAATGAACTTGACGCACATGTCTCCAGCAGATATATCAGTACAAAACACCACGGTGGTCGTCAGCAGAGTGGCATACTCAGCAACCCGCCCTTGTTCCGGAAATCTTTCGTCACACCACGGGCAACCGTAGTTCGGATAGGAGTCGTGGGCCGCGAGCCCATGGTCGATCTCCATCTCGGCCATAGGGGCAGCTGCGCGAGTGCGACTGGACGGCCCGGCCGCGGTCATCTCGGAGAATAAGGCGGCTGCACGAAACGTGTTCTCCCTCTTGCGCTGCGTTCAAATCTCGCCGCGGGCATCTTATAGGGCTTTGTTCTCGCCTTGGTTCTCGTCCTCTCTGCCTGGGCCAGTTTCTTGTTGCTCCAGGCGACCCAGGCGTCGTCCACGTCGTTGCCGTCCCTGTCGATAACTGTAGGATAGTATCCGGCGTCAGTCATGTATTAGTGGCGGGAGAATACTGCTGGATCACTTACCTCTGTACCCGAACGTCTTAACAATAGCTTCGTTTGTCTTGAGAAGGACGGCATCTTTTGACTGGTGGCACTTTCGCTTTGGATTTAGCTGGACAAAGTGTCGTTCTGCGCGGTTCAGCTCTAGCAGGTGGGCTTCGAAGTGGTGTATGAGGTCGCCGCTGTCGCAGCGGATGACGAAATAGCCGGGCCCGACCGCCGGGAATGGAAAGATAAAGTCCTGCTCTTCGACCTCTGTAGCTGATATCGTGCGGATAGCGGTCTGTGAGAGATGCCGTGTCTGTTAGTCGGGGCCTGTCCTTAAGCGAAAGCTTGTAATGCGAATGGTACTGATCTAAGCGGAAAGAGAAGAGTGAGGGTATATACCGGTTCCCGGGCATTCTCAGGCTCCGGCGTTGGAGGGTCATACGACTTGCTTGTCTTGTCTGAACGATATGCTGCTTTGGGATGTAAAAAGGGCGTCTTGGCTTCCCCGCTATAGGTTCGGGACCTCCGGTGTTCGTCTCGCGTTGCTCCGACACTGCCGCCCGCATTCCGGGCTTCATCTACGTCCGAGTTGTCGGGGAGCAGTTGGGCCAGGCTGGTCAGGTCGTCGCAAGCAGGCTGACCCTCCATGATCAAAGAGGGTTGCGTCCAGCTTGGGACAGTCGCAGATTGTAGAGAAAAGACGGCTACGCGGGCGTTAGTTGGGTGTCAAGAAGCAAGTCGCATAGCCCAAACACGAACTTTATGACAATGACATTGATCTTGGGGCGGTCAGGCCTCGCGCTCACCCAGGGAGCATCGGCTGCAGCCAGTCTGCCCACAGCCCAACGTTCGAGAGCACAGCTGTGCCTTTCTCTGTAATTGGTTCGGCGAAATCCGGGATCGAAAGAGGGAAGTGGAATTTCGACCCTGACCGTCCTGGGAATTAGCTTCGGCGGCGACGGCGGCCTGTCTAGTCTTGCCCGACGCCGACATGTTAACGGCGACCAACACCCGCACAGAGACAACAATGCGCGGAGCGAATCGCAAAGCGTTCTCAGCTCGTGATTTCCTTGCTGGCGGGGCTACGCGCGATGACATTACACGATTAGCTGCTGTACCGCACTATCTGAACGGTTCTACGGCACAGCTAGGATAACCGTTTTCTTGAAACGGACAGCACTAACAAAGGAAAAGAGGTGCCCGTTTTCGGACACCGAAACCCCCCTCTTCCCCCCGAAAATAAGCTTGTGACCGCCGAACTAGTAGTTGGGTCGGTGACTGTCACGAGCTGACCTAAGAAACAGCCACGCGGCTGCAGCTGGACGCGAGATA
>MU855746.1:0-10325 GCA_033296695.1 Staphylotrichum tortipilum
TTATACTCGTAGAGTCGTCATCAGATAGTCGCAATACACTCCTATGACCGTTACATGAAGCATCCGACTGAGGCCGCTCAGAAGCAGCACGTTGTACAGAGTGGCTCCGGGCGCAATGCCAATGACGTAAGGACTCCTAAGAGAATACGCAAACTAAAACATCCCAAATCTGGGCGGCAATGGAAGCTACTCTACGACAAAATTGAGGAAACACGGAGCAGGTGCTTTGACTGGTTTTCCTCAGCAGCCACCACTGCGTGGCACTGCTCCCCACACTCCACATGCTTTGCTGTGCCTCATCCAAGACTTTGGGCCCGGATAGGACATGCCTAAAAACCTGCTGCTAGATATCCCGTTATCCAGCGACCCTCAAAACGAATCGCGGTCCCTACCACTTGCTTCTGGGTCTCGATCGTCTATCTCTCGTCCATCAGTTGCGTGTCTGATGCGTCAGTTCCACACCCTCGTGACAATTCACCTTTACCGTTGCACACCAAAGGCTCTAGAAGAGGAGAAATGGCTATATAATTGCGCCGCCCCCCAAACCCCTTCTGTATCACGCTGTAGTGGGAAACTATAGACAACTCAATCAACTAGTTACTTGACTGTCTTCGGCAGGTCGATGACGGCCTTCTGCCGGTTCAGGGCGGCCCACGACAACGGTGTCCGGCTATTGTTGTCTCTTGCATCGACATTGACCTTGCCTGTGCCGAGCAGCAGCTGGACTACGGCCTCGTGCCCATTCTGGGCGGCCCACGAGAGCGGCGTCCGGTTATACTCGTTGTCTCTCGCATCGACATCGACCTTGCCTGTGTCGAGCAGCAGCTGGACCACGGCCTCGTGCTCCTCCAGGGCGGCCCACAACAGCGGCGTCCGGCCATACTCGTCTCTCGCGTCGACATCATCCTTGCCTTGATCGGCCCTTTGCAGAATGGCCATCAATGCCTCAACGAACCCATACCTCGATACAACATGTACCAAGGTAGTTCCCTTTGGTGGACAGTCATAGCAATAGCGGTCTATCCCCTCGTAAATGTGCACCCACAACTCTACAAGAGCGTTTGATGGCCAAGCGAACAACGCCAGAAGATTCTCCTGGGGGATGCTACTAGCATTGCACTGCTGTGTATGCGCCACCCACGAGGTCGTAGCGTAATGCAAGAAGGGAAAGTTGCTGTCCTCGAACCTTGTCGACTGACTGTCGCTGTCGTTGTAGTTTGTGGATTGACTGCCGCCGTTCTCCTAGCTTGTTGATGGACCGATCTCCTCCATCGCCAGGTAGCGTATACAAATCCCAGAGAACCGGAAGTGTGCTCTGATTGCGGCTTCGGTAAACGATGCGTTGCCATCCAAAACTGCCAGGCCTTTCTCGACGAAGAAGTCGTCCCTGATCCTGATCACGACGCGGTCGGGATCAACGGGCTATGTCTCGCTTTCGCTGTCCACGCTCCCATCCTCGGCTGTGCCGTCCTAGTGCGCCATGTCGTCCATGCCCGCCCACTGTTGGAGGGAGGAGGAAGACCAATCACAATCATTGAGCCCCTCGAGATTGTGAGACCGTGAAGTCGTGACTGTTGGAAGTTTCTAACAGCTTTCCTCCAGGATAGACATCTACCGCGTTATAGGCCTGAAGATCTGGCAAACACAACACCAAGGCAGCCACTGGGCGCAGGAATACTTCCTCTGCTGGCTTGAGAGTTTGTCTCTCCTCGGAAACCTTTGATGGTCTACTCTCGACAAGAAAGCTTCCACATATCGCTCAGGTATGTTGATAATAGCGTCGAGTTACTAAACGATGTTAGTCACGACCGGATGTGAACCCTCGACTTAGTGAACTGTTGAAAGACGCAAAGAAGTTGTGTTCAGTCATAGATGGATCATAGAGCGGGTCTCTTTACAGACATATGGCTCTGCGCTCGTATTCTCAAGATTTTGGCCTTTCCAGCCCGCTGTACAGACCCCAAGTCCCAGGGCGTTGATGCAAGCGTCAGTCATAGTCTGGTTGGTGTCAGTACGCTCGTCACGCAAATGGGGGGACGGGGCAAAATACATGGCGAGGGAACTTTCTCGTTGGGAAAGATGGCGCGGTACATCTCCTCCCACTTGTCTTCCTCGGAGTGGTGCGACTTAGTCATCCTCTCTTCGTGCTGGCCCAGGGACGAGGGGAAGTCCCCGGGAATGGTTCCTTGTCGATCCCCCTGGATCGGTATAGAGCTGTCTGCTGATAGATTTGGCCCGGTGTGCCTATACGGCTCCGCCGACTCCACGAACGCGGCCGTTCTACGTAGGCCGAGTGGCGCTAGGGGTGGATCTCGGTGCCTTTGCTTAGCTGTCGTGTCAGGGGGTGTTATAAGCCCCTGATTTTGGGTGTCACCTAGGCATGGTGTCGGGGTCTGGCGAGATCCCCCTCCTTTTTCGTTCTGGGGAGCTCTCGCGTCTGTCGTTCGGGGCGGGTCTACGAGTCCGAGCTTGATGAGTTTGGCGAGTTTCTGTCTGAGGGTCTTGATGTTCCCTTGTGGCGTATGGTGGTCGAAAAGCCAGGAATCGGGGTAGTCCTCGGTGCTAGCGTAGTGGTCATACTGATGCTTACCGAGCCTATCGGGAGCTTGCTTGAGCGATGCTGCTACAACGAGGTACTGGAGGTCGGCCTCGTTGAGCTTGGGAACCCAACGACTTTGATAACTCACTCCGTGGTCTCGAACGAATTTGAGCGTACGTCGGGCGTCCCTCCGCTCAGCTTCATTCATCGGGTTTTGGGTCGTGTTGGAATATAGAGGGGGGAACTGAAGTAGACCCGCTAGAAATAGCGCACAGTTTTTGGCGTAATGGTCAAGCGTTGCAGTTCCGACAGGTCGTCTGGTCCTGGGTGTCCGGCTGCGAGTGGTCTCTCCTCGCCCTCGGACTCTCCTGGGTGACGTCGTAGTCACACGGAACTCGCAGTACCTGCTTCTTCGAATGTGTCCTCCACGCCCCTCTGCGTGAAGACCATAAGTCGAATCTGTCGTAGGCACCACTTGTTACGTGTCGCGTCCTTAGTCTCTAATGCTTGGTGCCTGAGGTCGGAAAGGCCGTAACTGTGGTGAAGCTCGATACTTGTTAGAACCAGGGGACCATCCTGGTTCTGGCCGCGGGCGGTTCTCCTGGATGGTTTCAGATGAAGGCTGTTCCAAGGAAAGCATCAGCGCTGTGACAGTAATAGCATGAGGGCATCATGCATTATGGGAGATCTAAGCGGCCAGGAAGCCGGGGGTGCCAGGCAGTCAAAAGAGCCAGCGTAGCGCCCAGGGGCCAGAGAGGGAGGAGAGACACACAGAGAGATCATCATCTCCTTCCACAATTGAAGCAATTCCCAACACCACACACACATCGTTTTTGTACCCATTTTGCAGTGTTCCCATTCAACCATTGCAGTGGACCAATTTCTGCTGTTCCAACAATACTCTGATGTCACGGTAGGTGTCTCAAAGTATGTGGTTAAAGAGGATGCACGCGCTAAGAAAGCCACGGCTCGCTTGTCCCCACGGCTCGCTTATCAAGTACGTTATTCTGATTCATGAGCACAAAAACGGGGCGATCCAGCCGGAGCATCTAAACCTCTCGGCCCTGCTTCTCTCGTGGGTCTGGTGACCCGATCTTCCGAAACCTCGTCAGATGCCTGGGTCTCGGCATCTTGTCGTTGATCCTCCGCTGCTTCGTGCTCACCACGCGCAACCACACCTCCCGCGCCCTCGGCCTCTCGGACAGAAGAGCGAGCAGCGCCTCCCCTTTCATGCTCGCAGGCAGAGCGCGAGCAATCCGCTCGTTCTTTTCCCTGATGTAGTCAATCGGCGGTGGCCCGTCGAGCTGCAGGTGCGTTTCGCCCCAGGCCTCGTCCAGGTCCATGCCGTCGACCAGGTCGGTCAGGTCGGCGTAGAGCTGCGTGTCAAGCAGGCCCTGCGCGAGGCGCTCGAGCTTGGGGTAGGGGATGCCGCTGGGGCTGCGCTCGCACTGGTCCGGGCTGCAGTCGACCCGGCATTCAAATGCCGGCATGAGGATGAAGAAGAAGTTGACGCCCTTGAGCGTGAATCGGGGGTAGGTGTGGGCGAGGGAGTGGACATCGGGCATCACGGGGTGCCAGAGCTCGTATTTGTCGCTGAGCGGGGTGGATGCGAGCAGCCCCTTGGCACGCTCGATCGAATCGGTCGGGACGCAGATCTCCCAGTTCTGAGATGGAGGGGGTGGCACGGTCAGTGTTTGCACAGCTGGGTAACCATGCACAAATGTGGGATGGATCATGGCATCCGTGTCCTGGGACTCGACTCACCATGGGGACTCGGTGGGCGCCGTAATACACCAGCGCCTTGACGCCAGCAACGCAGCAAGGAATGCCGTGGGCTTCCAGCGCACGGATGACGTCGAGTGCCTCGCCGACACCGCGGCCGCAGTGGGCCTCCCCGGGCTTTTCAAGATCAAGCACGTACAGCCCGGGAGCCAGTTGAGGTTGAGGATGATGCTCCATCCCGGCGACTCCTGGCTCCATGTTCTGTTCAAAATTAGGCGGAGGAGGAGGAGACGTAGGCTGCATATGGCTGTCCTCGTTCAGGTTGTCCATCACTGAGCAAATTTCGACTGGAGTGGGGTGCTGCCGGCAATGGTATGTTGTTGGCCTGTTGTACAGATTAACGGGTGCTCAAATCGAGAAGTTAGGGAGGGTGCGACGTGTGAGATGGGGTGCATGTTCGGGGACCTGGCCGCTAGAGCCCCCCTTGTCACGGAGAAAAGGCACAAAGAGGGCCGCGCCGCCACCCTTTTTTGCTTGTGCCGCCCTTGGCCAACGACGAATAAATGGCTTGCCCCACCCACCAAGGCTCCCAAAGGATTTATTTTTCTAAAATTAGACGACAAATGTTCCCGAGTTGATCGAGGCTCCGCCGACCCCCAACACAACAACAACATCGACCCGCCGTGGGCTAGATTGTAAGATTTGCGAACAGAGGTACACAAGGAAGTGAAACAAGAGTGAGATTGATGCTGTCAATTGAACTACGGAGCTAGAATGTTGAACGAGATTGGAAGGAGAGGAGAGGATGGAGTATACCGTTTTTGACAAGGGGCGAGAGTCCTGGCCGGGCAAAGGCTGGTTGGCCGGGCCGTTTGATCCAACGTCCCAGGAAAAGGCCGGTCGCACAGGCAAGCCGGCCATCTGATATAAACGATACAAAGCCGAGTTGCAAAGGCCGGCCGCCGCATCCAGCGCACCAGACAACGGCCCGGTGCCGTGGCCCGGGCCCAGTGGCTTCCAGTTATGTAGCTACCTGGTTGACCGGGTAAGGCTAGTCGTCACCGCAGGGCATCTTAGCCTTCACGCAGGCCAACAAGCCTTTCGACCCTGCCCAGTTTCCTATTAACGTTACGGGAGCAATTAGTGACCTAAGCTTGTTTTACCTTATATTCAACCCTGTTTCGTCCCGTCTCGAATGCCTGGGCCGACTGCCCGTAGCCACTCATCATCCCCATAACCAGCCCTGTGCCTATGTCCTCATTCGTGCATTCCGGTCGACCCTGAGCTTACAGAAGGTCCAGGGATTGCCCAACAAGCTATCGTCAAACGACCTAGCTAAGCCAAGCACATGTGCAGCGGCCCTAATTATCGGTAGGAAGACAGGTGCCTGCGGTGCCTATAACAGACAGTGGTACCGCCCTGTTCTGGATGCAGATTTGACTTCATCAATCAGCATTCCAACGCATCAAACACTCTCTTATTGTCCTACAGCAACCAATTTCCCACTCCAAGAACACATCTCGGCCCTTTCCTGCCTGATATCCGGCACTTACCATGTCTTCACGTTCGTCGTCTTCCCGTTCCTCATCCTCCCACCACTCATCGCGCAGCGGAGGGTTGCCAACCTCGCACCGGCCGTCGTTGTCGGGACTCCCTCAGGGCCACAGCAGGGGGTCGAGTAGGAGCTCCAGTGGCGGGTCGTCTCGGCATTCTCCCATCATTCAGCTCCGGGCCCCTCCCGTGACCTACACCATGGACGAGCTAGACTACCTCGAGGAACAGAACGAACAACATGTCACGCAGCGGCACCTCCTACACGCTCTCGACCATGTCGCCGAGGTGTTGAGGGCCCATGGCATCCGGCACGGCGTCATGGGCGGCATGAGCATGATCCTGCTCGGAAACCAACGACGCACCACCAGCGATGTCGATGTGGCTGTCGAAACTAGCACCAGGGCTTTGTTGGGAGCGCTGGCTACCGACAACCGGTATGAAAAAAACCTGCTTTTCCCGACTCTATCGCCTGCATGTGACTGACGCTTGCTGGTACCGGCTACCCACTACCTAGAGTTTATCTTCCACAAGCCAACTCAGTCGCCGGCAGCGGTGTGGCCAGGATTTTCGTCCTGACGGGTCCTCGGTATGGACACAACGTCGAACCCCTGGCCGTGGAGGTGGATCTGATTCTGAGCGGTGAGGACAACTCTGGCGTCTTGTTAGGTAGACGCCTACGGAATACACTCGGACACTAATAAACCCGAGAGCAGGTAACCAGGGCGCGCCACGGCAGCTCGAAGGCGCCGTCGCCACCTACACGGTACAAACCCAGCTCGGGGCTCGCAACTACAACATCCTCGCAATCAAAGTTTTGTTCCGCGCCAAGCTGAGGGCTTATTACAGGCGTGAGAGCAACAAGGATTACCAGGACCTCGTCTGGATGTGTATGAGGCAGAGCGTGGCTGTTCGCCGGTTTGCGCCCGAGCTGACTGACGTGGACGTGGAGATGCAACACTTTGCCCGCACGTTCGCCGACGAGAATGAGCGCGACAGTGAGCAAGTTGAGTGGCTCTATGAGCTTCTTGGCTTCAGCAGGCGCCCGAGTTCGTCCTCCAGCCAGGGCAGCTCCCGCTCATCTCATCGCAGGGGCCAGTAGATTGTGTCATGGCGGTACAATCGACAGCTGTCATCTGGTAGGCAGTCGGGGGCAGCTTCAGCCCTCCCTCGCTGGCGAGGAGGGGATTTTTAGTGTACGGTATCATGGATATGGCAGGTTCCATAGCCCACTGTAGCCGTGGCAGTGAAATGATAAACATTGGTGGAATCAACGCTTCGTGGAGTTGGGCTTGATATTGCTTTCACCGTAATAGTCTTCCAGCCGTCCAATGCCCCACTAAGCTACAGGGCCAAGAAGCTGGCATTCTGTTTGATACAAGAGAACAGAAGTTGCCTGCTCGAGAGGAGACATAGTGTCCATAGCCTTGGGACCTAGGGAGAGATATGCTGAGTGCAAGACTTCCATGACTCCCTTCCTTCCCCCAACGCGTTTGTTTACCTAGGTACCTAGGTACCTGCATGCTCAGGCACCCCCTATCAGCCATCCGAACTCTCAACATAACTATCCCGTTCCTTCCCTCTGCCAGTATATATACCACCCCCGGCACTCCCACTCTCACCGCCTCCTCCCAATCAACGGACCACATCGGCAAGCGCACCGACGCGTGGTCAAGCGGCTTTGGGAGGAGGGCTCGCGGCGGGGGATTTCAACAACCGAAATGCCGCGGGTCCGACTCCCGGGCAGCTAAGCAAAATTTTCCACAAGCATCACAGGAAGATTTTCATAACCCACTACCTCCTCTCGACCGGCGAGGGGGGCTAGTGAGCGAGCTTTTTGTGTTTTTTCTTTTGTTTTTTTTTAAACCAAGCGGGGACATCTTCTCCCCATTGCCGATGTTGATGATCTAAGGTAACTAAGTTAGTTACCTGGTTTGAAGCAACCCCCCCCTGAGCACAAGAAATCTGAACTTGAAGCATACTATGCCATGTAGAACACTCCGCAGATTCCTGCTGAGAAATCTTGCTGTAGTAGATGGATTCGGGCAAGAAAAAGGGAATGTTCAATTGATATCTTTTGATGTTCTGGCGGCGCGATGGCTGGTGTCGCTGACTACCCCTTGTCGATTGTTTATTGGCTCTGCAATTCTGCTTCGCCCCATCTCATGCAGATGAGAGCAGCATGCATTGGATGGTTGTTCGTTGGCAAAGCCGTCCCGCCCAGCTGAGGCTGAAGACAGCATTTGCATCTGTTGCTCACCCCCACCCCAGGGCCCGCACCCGCACTCCAACTTCCATTATCCTTTTTTCTTGTCATCTGAAGAGCTCGACCCGCCATGGCCTCTGCCCCCGAGACCCTCCAAAGCGGGGCCACGCCCGCCGGGGCAGCGCCAGGCAACGGCGCTGGCGATGCCTCGGCGAGGGAGGTTAAGATGGCAGCCGACATCGCCGAGCTCCGGTCCATCGTGCTGGCCGCGGCCAAGCACTTCAAGGTCGACCTACCCGGCGACAGGAACCGACCATCGGACCCCCCAAGCCCGCCCAGGGCCACGTTCGTGCTCCGCCCGGAGGTTCTCCGCCGCATGGGTGAGGCATACGACGAGGACGCGACCGTCCGCCACCGGATCTTCCTCGCCCCGACCGAGTCCATGCTTGCTGCACCCCAGTGGGGTTCCATGTTTGGCCTCGAATCACCACGGGCGAGGGTGAAGCTTACGCCACGAAGTTGGTCCCTGGATACTGCCGAAGGGGGTTTGCACACCTTGGCCGAGTGGCAGCTTGGCCCGCTCATGGCCCAGACCGTCCGCGAGTACGGCTATACGCGGGGGGGTCATCTTTGCTCCATGAACAGCACAGGTCCGGGTCAGGGCGTCATTGAAGATCGTGTGGTCAGTAGTAACCAGGAGCGTCAAACGCGGTGTCCTGTGGCTTTGCTGACGAACGATTCGGAACCGCTCCGCAGATGATCACCAAAAGGGAGCTGTTGCCGGGGATGCCACCGTGGGCCGAGCAACGGTTCGGGAAGGAATGGTGAGTCCTGGGTCGCTGAGCTGGGCGGATCGCGTATCGACCACGGGTAGCTGACGGCAGCATCCGCAGGGTGTTTTTCCTACACAGCAAATCCGATCCACTAAGCCTCTCCATCGCCGTCTGCCAGCTCCTCGACAGCGCGTTTGATCCCAACCACCCCTCTGCATACCCTGGGGATGCGCTGCTGGGAAGCCCTGTCTGGCTACGGGCAGTAGAGCTGTTCGTCCAACTCTTCGCGGGGCATTGGCCTACCAGGGGCCTAATTCTCCACCATCACCGCCTTGCTTCGTGCCAGTTCCCCCACCCCCCAGCCCCTGACCGCCACATCTTCCAATTCCACATGCGCCTACTGGAGGCGTCTCCTTTCCGGCATCGCACGGTGCCCGGCCTGCAGCGAGCATGCGGATCGATCCGCACCTCGAGGGCAAGCAACTGGCGGCTCTTTGTCCGCGAGAAGCGCATTTCGGCCGCCGTCCGGACCACCTTTTCGCTGGATCTCCCAGTCTTCTCCATAGTGGTGCTTATGGATTTTGGGACCACCCGTGCCGCCTCCGGTTTACGCATGGAGACCCTCAACAGGCAAATTCGGCTCGACGAGCTACAGGGGCGCTCTATGGTGGACAGCGAGCCGACTCTCCGCTTGACTGGCCTCACGGCGTTCGTGTTGAGACTCCATGCACTCTTACAGGCCTGGGCGAGCGAGTGGAATCTGACACTCGACAACTTTGAGGCAGAGCTCCACGTCCAGGTAACTCCCCCTGGATACCACCAACTGGGGAGCTAGTCGTTGAACCGTCCCTCGAAGAAGAAGCGAGCAGCTTTAGGTTGCCCAAACTGACCGCCGTGTCTCATTGCAGGTCGCAGACATCTTGACGCGCAGCAAGAGGCGCAAGATCATGTACGACAGCTCAGAGCTGCGCATGTCGGAGTTCTACTTCTTCACATCCCAACTGTTACGCTTCTCAGACTCCTGGATCCGGGAGAGCCTCGACGACTTGTCCGAGCTTATGCGAGGGATTCGAACAGCCCATTTCTTCCAACCGACGCCGGAAGTTGACAGACACGAGTCGTTCCAACCCGACACCCCTCTGACACACGGGGCTGCCTTTGAAGCTTTTAAGGAGAGCTCCGAAGCTCTGCTGGCTCGTCATCAGGAACTAGCGGGTCCGTTGTTGGCGCAGATCAAGCGGATCCAAGAGGAAGTGAAGCGGCTGCGAGAGGGGGTAAGATACAGCTCCATGAATATGTTGGCCACACTGATCAAGTTCCTGGACCACGGGTTGCTGACAACAACCGCTAATTACATCAAACCAGCTCTTCACCGCCACCGCCGTCAGCGAAGCAACCAAGTCCAAAAAGCTCAACCACTACATCATCGTCTTTACCGTGGTCACCATCTTTTACCTCCCCTTGAGCTTCGTTGCCGTAAGTAACCAACACACCCATCCCCTGCCCCATTTCACCAGCATCTCTACCCCTTTTC
>MU855746.1:10335-26353 GCA_033296695.1 Staphylotrichum tortipilum
CCCCCCCCCAGCACCTTAACTAACCTCCCAACCAACCCCTTCCCCCCCAGAGCCTGTACGCTCTCGACATCTTCGACTGGGCCAACACATCCCAAAAAACGTCCTTCATCACCACCATTGTCCTCGTAGCCCTCGCGACATACGCCTTCTCGGGCTACCTCATCTGGATTGTTGGCAAGCCACGTCGGCTTCAGATGGTCAAGGAGGCCAGGCGGGCGGCGTCGGTTGGCAAGTTGTTCCGGCGGATGAGAAGAGGGGAGAAGAAGGGGGCTCAAGGGGAGGCCGCGTCGCATAGTGAGACGGGATCGTCGGACTCGGATCAGTCTGAGGTTGAGGAGGAGGTCAGTGGGAGTGTGGGTAGCCGAAGTCAGCGTGTGTCATTCATGTCGTCTAGGTAGGAAGGTACTGCATCTAAGCATGCTCTCCAACCGTCGCGTCCACCCAAATAGAATAGGGGGAAAGGGTCCAAGGGGAAAGAAACCAAGCCACCACCCCGACGCTGAACCCCTTACCCACTCACCCACTCTTTTCCACAACCCAAGCCGACAACGGCCCTCCCCCAAAGACACACATCCCAACAACTCCCCCTCCGCTTCATCACCCCCTCCCAACAACCCTCACCGGCAACCCCCCTTCCATCGGCAACGTCAAACTCGTCTGGCTCCTCCTCCCCACCCCCACCTCCCACGCCGCCTCCAACTCCACCCCCCACACCACCGCGGGAATCACCTGCACGGCCACCGCCTCCGCCATCCTCCTCCCCAGACACGTCCTAGCCCCGCCATAAAACACGGGAAACTCGCTCGCGCTCTTCCCCAGCACAAACCTCCTCCCATTCTTATCCTCCCGCAGGAACCGCTCCGGCCGAAACAACCCCGCGTCCCCCCCCCACGTGAGCGCCGACCTCTGCATCGCCCAGATGCACCACACCAGCACCGACCCGCGCGGCAGCGCGGTACCATCCGGCAGGACCGCGTCCGCCTGGCACTGGCGAATCTCGAACGGGATGGGCGGGTAGAGGCGCAGCGCCTCGTGGAAGACGGCTGTTGTGTAGGGGAGGGCGAGCGGGGTGAACAGCGTCGTGTTTAAGGGGCTGTCTGAGGGGTGGGAGGCTAGCAGGGAGGCCACTTCGGCGCGGATTTTGGAGATGGCGCCGGGGTGTTGGAGAAGCAGGTAGAAGGTCCAGGTGAGCGCCTGGCCGGTGGTGTCGCGGCCGGCCGAGAGGTAAGTGAGGGCTGCGTCGGCGACGGTGGAGGGGGTGGAGAGGGCGGCGAGGAGGGATTGGATGAGGGAGCCGGAGATGTGGGTGGGTTTGGGGAGGTCTTCTGCTTCTTCTTCGTCTGAGGTGGTGGGGGTGAAAGAGGAGGGGGAGGGGGTTTGTTGTTGGGCGGCGCGGTCGTGCATGGCGCTGGCGACGATGCGCTGGCCAAAGGATTTGACCGTGGCGACGGACCGGCGGAACTTGCGACCTGTGAGCAGCTCGGTGACGGGCCAGAGGGGGTTCTGGAAGCGCTCGGCGGTGGCGCCAGAGGCGTAGTCGAAGGCTTGGGAGAAGGCGTCGTCGGCGTGCATCTCCATCTGTCGGGGTCAGTGAGGATGCGAGAGGGGGGAAGTGATGATATGGGGACTAACGTTGTAGGCCATCTGCCCCATGAGCTTGGTGGTAATCTCGTGAAAGACGTGCTGGAGGTCGACGATGTCGCCGCCAATGCTGGTTTTTAGGTCGCGGAGGGTCTCGGAGAGGTACTGCGGGAGGGCGACGTCGGTGAGGACGCGCAGGTTGGCGTTGTTGAGGAAGGCCAGGCCGGCTTTGCGCTGCAGCTTCCACATGTCGCCGTCGGCGTTGATGATACCGTTGCCTGGGGGAGGTCAGAAGGGAGTTGGCAAGCGAAGGGGAGTAATCTCACCAAACAAATCCCACGACCGGCGCTTCACAAACTCGCCCTTGGTAAACAGCCCCTCATTCTTGAAGACATATTCAAGATTCTGGGGGCTGTGGATGAGTACGCCGGGCGGCAGGGTAGGTACGGTCAGGGCGACGGTCTCGTAGCCGAACTGGCGCTGACACTTGTCGAACCAGCCGAGCAGGTCCCAACGCGACTGCAGGAACTTGATGCCATTCCCGACGAGGGGGAGGGTGTCGGGTGGGGTCCTGGGAGGGTCAGCGCGGGATTCATCATGACTGATACCAAGCTGGGCTCACCTGAGGGGCTCCCCATTGCGTCGGATGGCCTGCCGCGGGCGAGCCACAAGACCGACGAGGAGGGCGAGGACCACGGCGCCTAGAATGTGGCCCCCGTAGTCGACTACGAGGCCCATGTCGTCGGGTTTGGGAGGAGGAGTCGTGGCGGTACGCCAAGATGAGCAAGATGGTGTTGCCGGGGAGGCAAGGTGGTGTGAAGAAGAAGGGGCTAGGGGAGGACGACGATGAGGGGGAGGGGGAGGGGTCCTCAGGGTTGTTACTCGGATGGAAAAGACGTGGAGTTCCCGTTAACTAGCGCGGTTGTGGGTGCAACACCAGACAAGACCCCTGGAGCGGCTCTCTTGTCTCATGCAAGGCACCTTAGACGAGCCAATCGCCCGAGTCCCGCCTATCGTCTGATCCGGCAGGCTGGGCGGGTTATCCATCTGACGCGGGCAGAACCGCGGCTGTGCGTTGACGAAGCGAACGGCATTTCGTATATTAAAATGGTGGTGCTGGCGTCGTACAGGCCTTGTTGAAACATGAGGTTTCACTGCCAGCTTCGACATGTGCCCTGAGACCACCCACTGAGCCACCAAGTTGCAGACCAGCGAGACCCCTGCGATCCGATGCCAACCCCTTGGCTCTGGCGCTCGAACAGGGGCTGGTGCCTGGATGCCCAGCGCCAAGGGCACTAAAAGCGGGATGCTGTCATCCGCGCCAGAACGAGAGCTCAGTGAGCTCCTTTTCCATTCCTGCGACCCGTCGTGTCTCAAAGACGTCATCACAACAACAAAACACCAACACCGCCTCTCCCAGCTCGTACTTGTAGAACGCGTCACCCGAACCTGTTTTTCTCCTCTCCCAGAAACCCAATTGGCTTGCCCAACCACACCCGCCGTCACTCGCCCAGTATCTCTCCCACCGCAGCACACCCCACAGTCGATCACCACAGCCACTGACCAAGACTACCCAATCCCCAACCATGGCACCGCTCATCCCACGCATGCATGTCTTTGAGTTTGCAGACTTTGAATGGCAAGCAGCCCCCCCTCCCTTCCCCCTTCAACCCACCCCAAACTAACCTCCTCATCAGGTTCCCCAACTTTCTCCGCGGCTACTTCCAAGCTGCTCTAACCGCCGCCTGGACAACCCACGTACGCCCCTCGCTTGCCCCCCGCCCCCCCAATCTTTAATCCCCCCATCCTGACTCACTGCAAAAGATACCCCTCCTCCAAACATCCTCCCCCGCCTCCCTGGTCGCCCACCTCCTCCTATCCCACCTCCCCCGTTCCACCCTGCACTCCCACACCTTCATCGACTTCTGCGCCGGCGGCGGCGGCCCGACCCCCTCCATCGAAGCCGCCCTCAACGGCACGCTCCAATCCCGGGCCGCCAAATCGGGTGAGAAGTTCACCCCGCTGCGGTTTGTCCTGACAGATCTCCATCCGCATGTCGAGCTGTGGGAGAAGGCGGCGGAAAAGAGTGGGAATGTGGGGTTTGTGAAGGAGCCGGTGGATGCGGCGCGGGGAGGGGAGGTTGTGGAGAGGTTTAGTCGGGGGGGTGGGAGGGTGTTTAGGTTGTTTAACCTGGCGTTTCATCACTTTGGGGATGGGCTGGCGAGGGAGATATTGAAGGATACGGTGGAGGGTGGAGGGGATGGGTTTGGGTCAGTTACCTATTCTCTGTGGAGACTTCTTTTTCTGAGGGGCAATGCTGATGATGGTGGTGGGGGGTAGTATCTTTGAGCTCCAGGACCGCGGCATCAACGGGTTCCTCTCCTGCCTGCTCTTCGGGGTGGGCACGCTTGTCATGGCGCCGTACTACGCGATGCTGTGGGGGGCGCCGCTCGCCCTCTTCTTCACCTATGTCGTGCCCATCCTGCCTGCCGTGCTGGTGTTTGACGGGTGGATGTCGTGTCTGCGGACGCGCACGGCCGACGAGGTCGAGGCGCTGCTGCGCACGTGCGGCGCCGCCGAGGACGAGATCGCCAAGTGGGAGCTGAAGAGCGGGAGCGAGGAGTTTATGTGGCCGGTGGGGAAGGTGAATTGGGTGATTTGCGTCAAGAGGGAGTAGCAGCGTTGGCTTGGGCCTTGGTTGGTTGGATTAGTCGTGTGTGTTTATATTGCTAGATGCCAAAATGCCCATGCTTCAATGGTGATGTATATCGTAACCCAATTCGAGTCCTCCCCCGTCTTGCCCTGCCTTGCCCGCCGACCGTCCAGCCTCATCCAAACAACAATCAAGACAGCACCTCTCGCCCGGGTATCAAGCTCTGCCCGCCGCTGCCCGGCCGCTGTCGCCACCCTCCGCCGACAAGACCACCGCAGAATCACCATCTCCACAACCCCCCTCCTCTTTCTTAAACCCTCGCCTTGGCCCTCTCCCTCACTTTTTGGACATCATCAACCTCAAAAACTCATCCTCATCCACCCCCCCCTTCCCCGACGCGTCAAACTCCTCCACCATGGCCGCGATATCCGCATCCGGGATATTGTTCCCCACCTGCTTGCTGACCTTCCTCAGATCCTCCTGGGTAATCATCCCTTTGCCGTCGGTATCAAACAGTCTAAACGCGCGGCGCAACTCCTCGCGCGGGTCGCGGCCCCTCACCAGCGTGCCCGCGATGGCCTGCGCCGTGGTCAGCGCGAAGAGGCGGTACACGGGCGCGCACTCCTGGTCGTGCGGCCAGTTGGCCGGCTTCTGGCCGTGGCGGATCAGCAGGTCGTAGGTTTGCGCCTTGGGCAGCTCGAACCCGAGCGCGCGCAGGACGAAGCGGAATTCTTCGTACGAGAGGAGGCCGTCTTTGTTGGAGTCGAAAAGGTCGAACTAAAGAGGGGGGGTCAGGAATGGGGCGCAATTGGGGACAAGGGAGGGAGAGACGGGGGAATGACTGACGGCCTCGTTGATGCGTGTTTTTTGCTCGTCGGCGAGCTTGTTGTAGTCCTCCCTCGCGGGGATTGTGTATTGTATTGCGCGGCCTGTCGATGCCATTGTGTGCTGTGTGGTGGTGTGCATGCGCCGAGGGGAGGGGGTTGGGCGGTGGGCGAAAGGGTGGATGCGATGCGATGCGATGCGCGGTGAGACCTTCCGGCTGGGATAAAAACAACACCCGTCCGAAAAACAACAGTGCGCGCCGCCGCCAAGCGTGGTGTGAGAGGGAGGTGCTGGGTATTTGGGCTATTCGTGCTATTCGCGACGGGATGCGCAAGAGTGTAGGTCGTGGGGGTGTGGTGTATTTCTCTTGCGCATCGTAGGGGATCTTGGGGTGGCTGGTTGCGGTGTGATGCCCGTCGTCGAGGTCAGTCCAGGGCACCACCCGCTGAATCGAGCCATCGACCCGCGACAAAGACAAGACCGCGTCCATCCGCCTTAGCGAGCTCGTGTCCACTTTACGCGTCTGGGCCCATCCCGTCGCGCCGCAGCTCCCTCTGGGGAATGTGGGGCCTCTACCCATCCCCTGCGACCCACTAAATTTTTGCATCCAGCAGTGGGGGACGATAACACCCAATCCCTTCTTTTTCTTCAACACCACACTCAGACATCCCTCGACGGCAACATCCAACCACCACCACGCAGCCCGTCTCAAGCAGCCAACACCCCAATCAACCACCCCCGCAACTCCTCTCCAATTCCAACCAAAACACCCCCAACAACAACAACAACAACAACAACAACAACAACAACAAAAATAACGGCAAAATGCCCAAACGCAAACGCGACGACGAATCCCTCGACGCCCTCTTCCTCCGCTCCCGCACCGACCTCTTCCATGCCCTCAAAGCCGCTAAGGGCTTCGAGCGCCAGCGCCAATCCAAGCGCCTTGCCGACCACAAGACGGCCCACGACAAGCGCGCTCGCATCGACGCGGAGATCCTCGTCCTCAAGTCGCTCGACCTGCAGCAAACTGCCCACGCCCACCTGTGCTCGTCGCTGCTCCGGGTGAAGGCCATTGCCGAGTCAGAAAGGCTGCCCGCCGAGGTCAAGGCGGGGGTTCCCAAGCCCGAGTTGAGTGAGGAGGAGAGGGCCGCGCTGCATAATGTGACGAGCTCGCTGTATAATCGGGTCGAGGTGAAGAGGGTGGTGGAGAAGGCTGTTGGGGAGGTGTGTAAGGCGCTTGGGATCGCGGTGCCGGAGAGGGGTAAGGGGGCAAAGGGGAAGGAGAAGGGGGGGAAGAAGGATGAGAGGATAAAAGATGAGGGGGAAAGTGAAAAGGCTTCCAAGGTCGGAAAGCAAAAAAAGAGTGGGAAAGATAAGGCCGAGCAGGCCAGCCCGCCCGAGGACGAGCAGGTGGACGAAGAGGAGGAGGAAAAGGCCATCTTCCAGCTGGACAAGCTGCTTGGCCTGGGCTCGGACGACGAAGACAACGTCGACGAGGAGGAGCTGCTCCTCAAGGGCCGGACGAAAAGGCCAACCGTAGGCATTGATCTGGACCCGATGGAAATTACGACAGACGAAGAAGGCGGGGACGAGGAAGAGGAGGTTCTGATCAAAGGCCGGGCAGGGAAGCGTGTGTCCACCGCGGAATTGGACCCCATGGAGATCACCACCGACGAAGAGGGCGGGGATGACGACTCCGACCAAGACTCCGACCTCTCGGACTCCAACTCAGATGACGACGAAGCCGAGTTTAACGGCTTCAGCGACGATGACCTCGCCAACCAAAGCTCGGCCAGCGATGACGAGGACGACGCCTCCTCTACCTCCTCCACCTCCCGCTCCCCCCCTGCAAAGAAACCCACCACCGCCAAAAAACCCTCCAAGAACCTCAAACCGACCGACTCCACCTTCCTCCCCAGCCTCATGGGCGGCTACATCTCGGGCTCCGAGTCCGCTTCAGACCTCGACGACGCCCCTGTCCGCAAGAACCGCCGCGGCCAGCGCGCCCGCCAGGCCACCTGGGAGAAGAAGTACGGCGAGAAAGCCAAGCACCTCGTCGAGCCCAAGGGCCGCGACGCCGGCTGGGACATGAAGCGCGGCGCCATCGGCGGTGGGGACGGAAAACCCTGGAAGCAAGGCATCCGCAACCCCCTGGCTGGTAGGGGCGGCAGCGGCAAGGGCTCGGGCGCGAATGATGTCGGGCTTGCCCCGCCCAAGAAGGAACGCGTGAGGGATGATGTTGGCGCGTTGCATCCCAGCTGGGCAGCTAGGAAGGAACTAAAGGCTCGTGAGCAGTTAACGGCGCCGTTTCAGGGGAAGAAGATCACATTTGATTAAGGGAGTAGGCTTGGTCAGGTTGGGGGGAGGGAGAGGGGGAAGGGGAGGGAATGGGGGAGGGAATGGAGGAGGGAATGGGGAAGGAGGGGGTTTAGATTAGGGGGATTCAGTGGAAGGGGTGGCGATTTTCTTATGTTTTTTTTTCTCTCTCCTTCAGCACTCTCAAGGCCTGATCGAGACATAATGGAGGCCGCTAGCAATGCCCCGGCCGATCCCCCTCCTCGGGGGGCATTGAGCGCGCTGTCCTGCGCCAACCCGAGGATCAAGACAATGCCACTAGAGGCTCAGCTCCAGGCTCAACTTGGGGCTCAGCCCGAGACTCAACACGGTGCTTGCTGTCCTCGCTGTGAGCAAACAAGGCCTTGCGTCCGCCAATACTCGGGCGGGCATGCCTGTTCAAGCGTCAGTACTTCTCTGCTTTCCATTCGAGGCTCAAGGCCGGGCGTGGGGACATGAGCTAGACCCAGCACCCCCGTCGGGTGCTCGTTGCAAAACGGCCGTCGGTCGCACCTACCTCCTTAAGGGGTGCGACCAGATCCCCATTGTCTTGGGGGAGTCCCAACGCCCGCCTCTCTGCAACTCCCGCACCGACAGTCCATGCTCTTGGTAAGTCCCTGGGAAGGAGGCCAGGGCGCGGGAGCAGACACCGGCGCCGTTTGAGGGGAAGAAGATTACCTTTGACTGAGGGTGTGAAATAGTGATTTGGATTAGCGACGCCCTCCAGCCAGGGAATGCGTGTATGCACTCAGCCGTTTGGTGTCTTGAGAGCATGGGCCTTCTCCGGACGCATGTGAGATATATAAAAGCCAAATAATATTTCTGAACCTAATGACCAAACCCAAGACACGATGCTCTGTATCCCGTCCCACCCTACCAGACCAAACAAGCCAGCCTCTTGATACCTCCCTCCTCCACCCGTCCCTGTCAAAACCAAACCTTACACCTCAACACCACCCTTCTAAAAACCAAGCAAGTAACAACCCGTGCTAGATCCAGCACCACTTACCGCAACCAACGAGAGAGCGGACCAGGACCAGCCCTCCCCTCGACACACCTCACCACATCGTCTTGTCACCGAGACGGACGGACAGACAGGCAGACAAAACCGACTGAATTTTGACTATAAACAACGCCTCCCCAAAACCCAGGTAGGCACGTCGGTAGGTAGCTTCGAAGGTATGCAGAGCAGAGTGGAGTAGTAGGTAGGCAATGAACCGCCTATCCCGGATCCCGATCCCGATCCCCAGTCCCCGATCCAGATCCAGATTCCCATCCCCCTAATCCCCCATCCTTCCTTGACCCCATCCCCAGATCCCCAGTCCCTGGTCCGATCCCCCTACTCCTGATCCCATCCGAGGACTACCTATCCGAGGACCAGCCTTGCCCCCAAACCCGACCAACCGATCCCCGAGCTGCCCAATCCCCCCATCCAAGAAAATAAAAAAGAAGAAAAAGAAAAAGAAAAAGCAACCGCGACCCTTATACTATAAATATGAACCCGTTTGCAATGACGCAGCGCATCTTCTAACCCAAATCCTCTCTCTTCCCCTGTCTCCTTTCTGTGTCTTTCGTGTCGTGTGGGTAGATCAGGTAGGTAGGCGGTTGGTAGGCTGGTGAGAGATAGGCAGGAACCTAGGGAGGCGGGCAGGTTCGACGTAGGTAGGCGAGCCGTAGGACGTCGGTAGGTGGGGAGGTAGGTCCGCAAAATGATACAGCCTCACCCCCCCTACCGCCCGCCGCCCTCTTCCCTTTCCCAATACCATCCGGTCGGTCTTTCAACGCCCTCCCCCTTGGAAATCAAGGCCAAAAAAAACACCAACCCCCTCTTAATAAAAAAAAGTCAAGCCCAAACGCACCCCAACCCACCCAGCCCCGATCAAGCAACCCTCGGGAAAAAGCAAGAAAATAGAAGAAAATCACCACCCCTTCCTCTGAATTCCCCTTGTCTCATACCCCTCATCCCCCTCCACCCCCTCCACCCCGTCCTGCTCCTGTCCCCCCCTCCTTAAAGGCAACACCAACCCCTGCCCGCCCCTCCCCCTCCCCTCCTCCAAACTCCTCCTCGAATCCCTCTCCAACTCACTCATAGCAAACAACAGCGGCTCCTCATCCGCGCCCTCCACGCTCCCCGCATACCTCCCGCCCGTCCCAACCCCCGGCGGCGCCGTGGTGGCGGCGGTGGTACCCGAAAACGACCCCGGCCGCGTGCCACCCCGCAGGCCCGAGGTGAGATACCGCATGCCCCTCGCACTGGCACTTCCACTCCCTCTGCTCCCGCTCCCGCGGAAAAGCAAGCCCGCCCCGCCGACTTCCTCCCCCTCGCCCCGCTCCAGCCCATCCGCCTCCACCGACGGCGCGGAGGACGACTCCGTCCGCCGATGCAACCGCGTCCCGCGCTGGTACCCCAGCACGCCGCGCCCGTCCTCACTTCCCCCGACACTCACGCTGCCCCCGGGACCCTCCCCAGAACCTGACGCGGCAGCCACCTGCCCCGCGATCGAGCGCTGCTGCGCGGCCTGGTGAGTTGCCACGCCGCCGTGGTGCAGCAGGCGCGGGGAGAGGGGGATGTCGATCGCCGTCGTGCCTGTGCCGGACGACGACGCGCCGCCCGCGGTGTTGGGGGCTGTTGCGGAGGACGGGTTGTTCGCGGCGCGTTCCTGCTGTGTGGCGCGGGGGGTGACGTCGTCGTCCTCTGCGAGCTCGGCTTCCTCATCGGCGACGGCCATGCCTGTGCGGCGGCCGGCGCGGCGGGGTTGGTGGTCCTGGGGGTGGTAGTCGATGATTGAGTTTTCGCTGAGGCGGGAGGGGATGGCAGGGGTGTGCGGGGTGTGCGGGGTGTGCGGGGAGAGGGGCTTGCCCGGGGAGGAGGAGATGGACATGGACGCGGCGGCGGGGGCGACCATGCTGGGGACGTTGGCCAGCTGGCGGCTCGAGGAGGAGATGGACGAGCGCTGCAGGTGGATGGACGAGGTCATGGACTCGGTCAGCACGTTGTTGGTCTCGCGCATCTGCTGGAACTTGGAGAGCTGCGCGGCCGTGCGCTTTGACGCCAGAGACTCGCCCCTGCGGTTCGGCTCGAAGCTCTTGAGCGTCTTGCGGCTGTCGAGGGCTTTGAGGAAGTCCGAGATGTTGTCGTCGTCAGCGGCGAATGAGCCGGACGAGGTGATGGCTCCCGCCTCGGCGAGCAGCCCCGAGCCCGGCTGCGCAGAGGACGACAGGCTCTGCTTCCCGCTGCTGGCCTGGTCGTCGTCGCCCTTGCTCTGCCCGCCAAACGACGGCCGCCCGCGGCGGTGGGTGAAGCTGCTACTGAAGCGGCTCGCCGGCCTCGGCGAGCCCGTGACGGACGGCACCTCCTGGGGCGCAGATGGCGCGCCGCGCAGGGAAGCGGCCATGCCCGCATGGAGCGAGGAGCGGTTTCCAGTGCGCGAGGGGCCCGCTAGGCTCGGGCGTGAGAGCGATTGCGGGGACGACGGGACCTCGGCGTCTGAAATCCTAGGGGACCCAGAGAGCGAGCCGGCCTTGAACGGCTGGAACGACACCGACGGGCGGCGGCTCGATGCGTCGGTTCTCAGGGCCGGACGGGCGGTGGCGCCGCGGATGGGCAGCGAATGCGGCGGGTCGGCCTGATCGAGACTCGCCGAGCTGGACGGCGGGGAGCTGGTGTCGGAGCCGATGGGGCGGACGGCCCTAAGAGCCGTGATGGGGCTCGTCCCGAAGGCGCCGGCGCCGTGGAAGGTCGACAGACTGCCGTAAGTCTGTTGCGGTTCCTGTTGGGCTCTCCCATGGCGGTGAGACGGGAGGGAGCCGGGTTCCGCGTACAAGTCCGGACGGCCGTGGTCGCGCCGCTGTTGTACGGAGGGCCTGAAATAGTTCTCGTCGTCCCCAATCAAGCGGGAGCTGATGATGGCCTCGGCACTCTCGACGCGAAAGTTGCAGTCATTACGGTATGTGACCGAGGCGTAGAAGCGTCCGACGGGTACCTCCAGGTCGGTAAAAACGTATTCGGTGACGGGATCGCGGCCGTCGTGCAGGGGTTGCCTCAGGGGGTCGTAGGTGGTATATTCGGGCTCGGCGGTCAGGACTCTGCACTTGACCTCAAGGCCGTGGCCGATGGCATTGGACAGGTTCTGCTGGGAATACTTCCAGCAGGGCATGATGCGTGTGGTGACAAAGAGGGAGCGGAAGAAGACGATGCTCCTCTTGTAAACGGTCGGCAGGGTGGGGCCGAACTCGTCGCGGTCGACGTCCGGGAGGCACTTGAGCTCGAGGCGCCAGCGCTCCAGGATGACCTCTGTGTTGCGTTGCGGGGCGTGGCCGCGCCTCCTCGGGCTGTCGTCGGACGAATCTGACGAGTTCAGGGCCTCGAGCACATCCCACCTCTTGCCATTGTCGTCGACGATGACCAAGCTCAGGCTGCTGGAGAGCTTGGAGGCGTCAATGTATGTCTCGATGATCATGGGCGGGGGCCGGTTCTCGAAGCTGCCCGACAGCCTGTAGACGCGGAGCTCGTCCCGGCAGTCTTCGATGTCGTCCGTGTCGATCGAGAACTGGGGCGCTGTCAGGAGCCGACATCTCGCATCGTTTCCCTCGGGGGCAGGAGACGGGCTTACCCAGCGGTTCTGCTTCTTGCCATCCTCCCGCTTTCCGCCGACGGGGGTTGTTTCGAGGCGGGATTGGAGGATCAGCACGGCGGCTTTGGTGTAGAAGTTCTGGCCGGCAGTCAGCCCAGGCGCCTTTTCCTGGATTCAAGCAATCCCCCTCCCCTCTCTTGTGGGCATACGCACCTGTATAATCTGGTCCAGCTTGCGGATCGAGTCCCGGCTTGGGCCCGAGGTCTGGCTGCCTGGGGTCTCGGACCCGGAATCAGCGCCAGGGGTGGTGGCATCGGAGCCGTGGCGACCTCGATCCCTCGGGTTGTTTGTCCGTGCGGGGTTCGTCTGGGGCGAGGAGGCCGGTGAGGCCAGCCGGGGCGGATGTCGGGACTGTTGATGCATCTCGGCGGCGGCGGCTAAGTATGCAGAGGCAGATGCGGAGGCGGACGGGACCGACTCGGCAGGGCGTCACACACACCGGCACCGGGCAGCGTGTGCGGCCACGGGCGGGCGGGCGGGCGGCTGGTCGGGGCTCGATGAATGGAACGGCACGGGCAGCGGGATCGGGATCGGGATCGGGATGCCGCAGGCGAGGAGGGATGGGGGACGGCGGGCGGGCGCTAGGCGGGAGGGATCGGTCGAGGCAAGCGGACCTTTGCATCCATTGTTCGCAGTAGGCGGCCTTGTGCGTCGTTGAGTCGATGGAGAGACGAAAAACACAAGAATGGGAGGGAAGAAGTCGGCAAGAGGGGCGACGAGGAGACTGGATGTGTGTAGTGCAGGCAGGATGGAGGGGTCGGGGCGGACAGGGTGCGGGACAGGAACAGCAATATCAAGAATAGGAGGCGGGAAGATAGGTATGTACAGGTAGCAGGAGGAGGATGGAGGGAGCAGAGGTTGTTCAGGAGGTGGGAGCCGGAGCCGGGAGCTGGATGGTGGATGCTGGTTGGTGATGGTTGGCGGTGACGCTTGGCGGGAAAGGCAGACACAGAACACAGACACGGGGGAGCAGTCAGTCAGTCGTGCTTAGTCCTACTCCGTAGTGCTTGGTGCTTGGGTGCTTCGTGCTGCGAGTGGTGCAGAGCAGCAGCAGTGCAGCAGCCCAGCGGATCGATCCCGGGGAGTCCCAGCAACGAATCGTCGCCTTGCCGTTGTGCCGGGGGGTGGTTGACGGGGGTGACGGGGGGCTTGACGGGGGTTGACGAGCAGGGAGTGTCAGTCACCCATGGACAGGGGTGGGGGTTAACCAGCTACCAGCAGCTGTGGTGCATGGATGGAGGGATGGATGGGTGGAGAGGTTGAAAGGCGGAGAGGGAGGGCGGTGGCTTGTGGCCAGGCTGGGGAGGATGGTGCTTGATGCGAATGGGTGCGAGCAGGCGCTGCTGATGCTGCCTTGCACTGCGGGGGGCTTGCTTCAGCCTCCGTGGTTGGGATGGATGAGGGAAGATGTCTGTGTGATTGAGCCTTGGATGCGTCGTGGTTGAGCCTCGAGTCCCAAGCAACGCAGGCTTGGATACACAAGAAATGCAGACAGAGACAATCAATCCATGTACAACGGCGCGCTGTGGTGCAACGCACAACGCTCCACGGTCTCTGCCCACCACTCAGCGATGCGCCTACGCCAGCGATGTCGGAAGACGGACGGGCGCTTCGAGATAAGGGTGGTGCGGGAAGCGAGGCGGGCGGCGGTTGATGGGGGGATGGATCGATGATTGCTCGACAGCGGGAATGCCAAAGAAGGACAACAACCCCGTGGACAGGGCCAGGGTCAGGAGAGGGGGTCTCGCTCTGGGGGGGGGCATCTGCCGCCTGGCACCTGGCCTACCCCAGCTGGCCGCCAGCCGGGCCCTCAATGAACCCCAAAACCGCCGAGACAGTCCTCTCGTGATCTTTGACTCCTCTTCCGTCATCGGGCCGTGGACGGGCGGCAGACGGGAGCCAAGGGGGTTACAATGATGCAATGCCTCACCCCCGTCGTGCCATCACTTTTGGAAGACAGCTCGGGATTTCCAGATGGTCAACAATGATGGTCTTCCTCTCTCTATCCAGGCTGAGCCAGGACCTTCCACAGCACGGCCATGCCTCCACCCTCCAGCCCCATGAAGCAAACCGACGTGTCGTGCAGATCCCCGGTTGCATAACCCGGCCAGAACACCAGCCGATGGGATGACCCTTGACAGCAACAGGAAAAAAGACTAAGTCTGACTTCGCCAGCACGAACAAACACTGGCAGCCTGGACACCGCAATGCACAACCGTGCAGCAAAAAACAATGCACCTCTGCAGCCACGAACCAGCCATACATGTCCCTCCCCAAATCTATCTACATCTCCTCCTTCCTCGCATTCTCTATCGGATAGACTAAACGAATGGCTGGTACGAGAAACTCGTCACCCGTCAAAGGCACCAGCAATAAGCCAGCGAACCGTACCCATCCGCGGCTCGTTGCCTAACCCCCGACCTGCAACTCGCATGCATGCAGGTGCTAGCTACTGCAGGCCCGACGCCGACAGAAAAGAGCAGCTCTCGGATCCGTGAGCCGCCGCCCTCATTGTCTTTTGCGCCGGCGGCCAACAACAGCGACAGCAACAATAACAAAACAGTCCAAGCCAGCGTCAAAGCCCATGACAATGATGTCAACAACACCAGAGAGTTGTGGTATGTGCTAGCATCTTCCAGAACCAACTCCTCTTCCATCCTCGATGTCTCCCTGCAACCTGTAAATATGACACTTGCCTGCCTGCATGCATCCCCCCGAGCGAGGACGACTCACGCCGCCGCCGCCGTCGTCACCCGCGGTCATTGGCCCGACGATTCGGCACCCCGACAGATCGGGTAATAGAATCCTGACTGGATGCTGCCTCCATCTCTGCACATCTGCCTACCCTCCCTGGCTCGTCTGTCGGTCGGCCCGCCTGCCTGCAGCAACCAACCTGGCGAGTGCAGAGGAGACAGGCAAGCAACCGAAGTAAAGTCGGCCGAGTAAGCGAGTATGTACCACGACAGGCTCCGAACAGAAAAGAAGATAAAAGTGAAAAGAAACGCTCTGACAGGCCCGTTCGCAAGTTTCCCCTCATGGCCAAACATCAGACGAACCAAACAGAATTGAAGAGGGCAGCCAAGTGAGGGAACGAAAGAGATGAGGCTGACCACGGAGCCGAACACATGCGTGGCTTGCATAAGTTGCTTGCATGAGTTGCTTGGCTTGCTTGCTTGCTTGTTTCCTGCAATCCGTTCTCTCGCTGCTGGCTGGTCCATCCATCGTCCCATCTTCGACCATTCACCAGCCTGCCCTCTCCAAACCAACCAAAGAACACATCCTCAGACAGCAGGCAGCAACACCAACGCCAGCAAACGACAGAATCCCGCTGGCGGTGCAGTTTGCCCCACATGGGAGAGTGAACCAAACAGTGCACATTCACATTCAGACTCGTTCGACAGACACCAAGGCTGACTTAACCACCTTCTGCAACCACCCGCCAACAACCACATGTGGCCTCCTCTCCGACGGCCACATCAACCACCGCTCCTACCAAACTGGTTTCAAAGGTGCCCATTCCATTGCAAATCCCCTGATGCATGCATGCATGTATGCTCCACTGGCTGTCCATATCCTACAGATCCGCCCACAAATCACAACCCCACTAAATCCATGCCGGATGTACCAAGTAATGCAACAAATTCCCACCACTCCTCCAGCAGATGAGATGATACCAAACTGCCGTCCCTGCCCTGTTATCCTGTACACATAGATGCGCCGCCCTCAAACCAAGTATGACATAACCGGGTAGGCAGTGTTCAAGCCTTCCCTCCACGGCCACCAGGAGTAACACCAGTAGGGGTAGCACCCTCCTGCCGTCTGCCCTGCCCACCCCTCCCACCACCACCATCCCTCCCCTTCCCACCCCCTTTCCCCTTTCCACCTCCCCCACCTCCCCCACCGCCACTCTCCCCCCCACCAGCACCACCAGCATGCCCGCCCCCCCCCCCCCCCCCCCCCCCCCCCCCCCCCCCCCCCCCCCCCCCCC
>MU855747.1:0-26236 GCA_033296695.1 Staphylotrichum tortipilum
AAATGGTGGAGTGCGATTAGATGTGGGCAGGCTTCTTACAACCGGTCTTGCTGGAAGAAGGCTCTGGCGCGAATGCCGTGGAGGATGATCTGGCTCCGGCCTGCAGATGCAAATGGTCGCTGTCCGCATGATGCGTGCTGGTGTAGGGTAGGCAGAGAAAGCCTTGCGAAAGCCACAATGCCCTGGCGTCCATGATTTTTTCTTGGCTGTCTTTCCATACCCCAAAACCCAAAATAACGCCTCCCAAGTGTTATCATAGTTACCCCCCAAAAAACGATGCTCACTCCTGCCCCAGTCCCCTCCTCTCAAACAGCCGTCATATCCAACCTCAAACACGGCCTGTCAATATCCAACTCCGACTCGGCACCAACCTGCCCCCCGGCGTCCGCGGGTTCGCTACATTAACCCCCCCCCCCCCTGCGGTGCGGCCTCGCCCGGCCATCTTCATCCGTACTATCCAACGCCGAGTCATTATCCCTGCTTATACCCTCTTCACCCGCCAACCCTGCCTGTGTCGTATTACCCCCAGTAAACTGGGTAGTTAAGGCGTAGAGAGAGGGTAATAAACGGATCGATATGCTCTACCTCCGCTGCCATAGAGCGTTACATAGACGTAGCGGCAGCAGAGTCCGTCGTCTCCGTCTCAGTGTCGGGACCGATGATATTCGTGTCCCTGTCACCTTCCGGTCGTTCTGCCGCCGCAGCAGGTGGTTCCTCCTAACCCCTTGCTATACCCTCGTAGACTGCTAGACGGGCAAAGTAATTCGCCAAGCCGTTCACACTCGGCGTACCGACGATCATGTCATAATGCGGTAGAGGGGTTTAGAGGGGTAGCAAGGGCTGGGGTTTATCGGCGTCAAAGGCTGGGGGGTTATAGGCCACAACCGTCATTCCGACCACCCCGGTTCCAGAGGAAACAAACCAGGGCAACCCATGCAACGTCCAGATTAACGACGCGACCGCGAGCAGCATCTCGAGCCGCGTGGCGAGCATCACATCGGCTTGGACACAGACAACATCCACGACCACGTCGGCTGTCCCCACATCGACGAGCAGTGGGCTCGTGGGAGGTGGAAGACCCGTGCAGACGGCCATGGCCGCGGCGGTTGGGCTCGACGTGGCGTGGACGTCGCGGGAGCGGCGAGCAAGCGAAAGATAAGCACTTGGGCAAAAGAGCTAAGGAGAGTGTGTAGCCATCGAGGTGGTGGGCCGTTGGTCATGGGTTGCCCGTGTTGGGGGGGGCAACAAGTCGTTATTTTTCAAAACATACAACAGAAGCAAACCCCGTTATGATGTTACCCACGCCTGCCATTATCATGTCCTATATCCTTCCAACCTTCACTCCATCCCCATCAACCATTACCCCTTCATCATCACTACAACGCAGCCGCAGCCCCCACAACCCCCGCCAACGCCACCACCGCAGCAACCATCCTCGTCTCGCGGGGGCGGCCCGCCCCAGTCGAGGGCTTCCCGCCCGCACCACTCGATGTAGTCGCAGTCCCATTCTTCGCGCCAGCCCCCCCAGTCGGCGTGGCAGCCGCGGCGGCCTCCCAACACGACGGCGAGACGGTAATCATCGAGTAGGCGGGGCATCGCGAGGCGAGCGCGTGGATCTCCGAGACGTGGCCGTCGACCCAGACGGACACGGCGGACTCGTAGCTCTCAAACTTGCTCGAGAGGGTCAACGGCACCGAGTAGACGCACCAGTCCGTCAGGGGGTTGGTTTGTTCGAGGGCGAGGATCTCGGGAGGAGGGGTCGGGGACGAGGCGTAGACCTCCATAAAGTCGGATTGGCATTTGGATGCGTCGGCTGGTTGGGTCTGCCGCGGGTTAAGGTGTGGGAGGTTGGGTGCCGCGCGGGGGTGCAGGGACGCGGTGGCCGTGACGGCCAGGATGGCGAGGAGGGTGGCTTTGGTGAACATGGTGGTTTTGTTTGGGGGTAGGTAAGAGGGGAGTCTGGTCGTCTGTCTGTGTTGGCTGGGTTGGAAGGAGGGAGGTGAGGGCTTGGGAAGCTCAGAGACAAGCAGAGAGAGGCAGAGACTTCCGGCCTTTAACATGTCGCCGTGACGGCACTCACCGCGAACCGCGCACTGACGACCAGGGAGGCCAAAATGAGCAAGCCACTCGACCCAGAGAGTCTGGGGAACGCTGTAACCCGGCCTATCCGGATGCGGCGATGGGATAACACGGTGTTCTAAGGGCTAGCTGTTTGTGGTGGGCACGGGAGCCCCAACACCACAGTTGCCTGCCGGAACTTATGCCCTCCATGCTGTGCCGTGATGGCTGCGACGCTCTCAGGCCGGGGAGTGACGAGGTCAGTAGGTAGTATCCTCAACTGTCTAGGTAATCCTTGTCGAATATCACCAACGAACGAGCACCCAACATCTCTCTAACACGAATGGTCGGGAGATGCGAGAGAAGCATGCGAGAGAACAACAGAACAGACCGGGGAGAGGTCCGGGCGTGTGCCCCTGGTGGCCAAGGCGGACCAGCACCGACGAGCCATTGGTTCAGGGGTTGACTGGTCCCGAAGTGGCGTTCGGCTTCCACGGATCGCTCGGGGCCTTTACGCGGCCGGCAATAAGGGGCGAAGCAGTGTGCACCGGCACGGTGCTTGGTGGCTGGGTGAGGAAATCTGATCGGGGTGGCTGCCAGGACCAGTCGGTGCGATAGACCAATGTTAGTCGGTGGCCTGAGTTTCTGTAGTTCCATGGCGTTGTTGGCCAAACAATGGTTGCTCGGTAGTCGTGTACCCCTTTGATGGCAGAGAGCGGGCGTGAAAAGGAACAGGGAAACAAGCCAGAACAAGAATTGCGACGTGCGGCAGCAAACAGCCAGAACAGCACACCTGCCGCCTCTGGTTTCATTCATCTGGAATAAGGTTTGCTGCTGTCAGTGGGCCGCTGACACAGTGAGTGCGGGACTCTAAAGCTTGGAGAGCTTATTCCCAGGACGAGCCGCGCTACGTGGTATGCGGAGTGATGGCGGAGTCGAGGCGACAGGAGGGACCATAGTAGCCAGGTGGAGGTTGGTTGGAAGCCATTCGCAGTGTACCACGAGCTAAATTGACCACCAAACCCTTGTCCATCTGCCCTTTTCACCTTCTCTCCGTTCCCCCTACCCACTCATCGCCTCCTGATACACGCTCGGATCCACAAACTTGGACAACTCCGCCCTCGTAAACGCCGTCCTCCGATCCGCCTTGGAGAGATACTGCTCCTCATACTCCAGGTACGACAGCAAACGATCCCCCAGACTGCCAGGCCCCCAAACATGATCCGCCCACACCTTCTGCAGCACGGGCACGTCCACCCCCACCAGCTTCCCAACCGTCGAGTACACCTTCTCCGGCTGGTTGCGAAACACATCATACGTGTGATTCAACGCCCGCACAAACTGCACAATCTTCTTCCGCGCAGCCGCATCCATCAGCTTCTCATCCGTCGCATACAAACTATACACCTCGCGGTACGCCGACGCGTTCTTGAACACCACCACATTGTCTTCACCCACCGCATCAATTCCCAACTGCACCGCCGTCTCCCACACCCCGAACGCGTCGATGGCCTTGCTCTTAAACTGCGCCGGGAAAGTGCCGCCCCCGCACGGCGCGCGCATGCACACCTGCCCGTTGACGAGCGTGTACTGCCCCTTGGCGATGCCCGCGCTGGACAGCAGCTGGTTGACGAACACCTCGGCCGAGGTGCCCGAGATGGTGCCGATGCGCTTGCCCTTGAGGTCGGCGAGGGTCTTGATGCCGGCTGCTTTGTTGGCGACAAGCCGGTAGGTGACCTCGACGATGATGCCGATGAGGCGGTAATTTTTGTGGGAGGCGTAGTTTTTGAGGCCTTGGGTCTCGGCGTTGGCGCCAACGTCGATGGATTTGTCGGAGAGGCTGGCGACGCCGCCGTTGACGAGCGTGGCGGTGTCGCCTTTGTAGAAGTTTTGGATGGCGTAGACGAGGGGGGTGTGCTCGATCCAGCTTTGACTGGCGGCCACGCGGAGGCCGTGCGTTGGGGAGATCAGGAGCGCCGCAAGGGCTGAGAAACAGAGCAGACGCATCATGCTATGTTTCAAGGAGGTAAGAAGAGGAAGGCCAGGTGGGTAGTCTTCTCCCTAGTGTTGTGTGGCGTCGTGGTCCATTATAACCACCGTCACCACCCCCTATTAATAGGAACAGTTTCTCCTCGGAGCACAAGCACTCAATTCCTCGGCTGTCAAGCCGAGCTTGGTTTCTAAAGAAGGGCGCCACACACTATGGCGTGCAGATCAGAGGGTCGCCTCACTTTTATCCGTGCTGTCGTGACCTGTAACAATAATGGTGCTGGTATCCCATCCCCGCATTCTGCGTCTTAGCATCGTCGGCAGTGTGGCAGCGTGCGCTGTGGGACATGATCGAAGCCCGTGGGAGCACAACGTCATGTCAACCACTTGACCACGGCAGCGGATCCATATTATACCCCAGATTATCTGTCGTGGAATCGAGGACGTCCCGTCGTACATGCACCATGCCCGCAATATATTGACACCACGGCCATCTGGTGTCCAGGCCATTCATCTGCCAAGACTTTATCCGCTTGAAATTGACACTGAGTGCTTTTGGAAACCCCATCTCCTGTTTCCGGGGCCAACCAGAAACGGTGGTTGGGGGGGCAAGTGGCTTGGACCCGATGGGACGTCGGCAGTTGTAGAATCACGACCCAGCACCACACACCGGGCTTGGGGGCATGACTCCATCGTACACCCCGCCCCATGGACATATCCAAGAATGTATCCTCCTTCTCTTCAAAAGGCACTGCCTATAACTCGACTTCAGCAGCGCCGGATATAAGAACGATAGATGTGACCCCTGACTGATGCAGTTGATCCAAGCATATTCTGTCACAAGCATGCCCAGCTCCTGAGTTAGCCCATGGGTGAGTATATTCAGGAGAAACTATCTACTGCGAAGAAATGTGAACAGAAAAAGTACAATGAAAATTCGAATGGAAAAACCCGAGTCATGACCCCATCATCCATCCTCCCCCACGCTTTTCACCCCTTACCACCCCCATCCAAGCCTCTCACGCAGACTTGTCACTCCCGACTGAGCGGCGGCGGTCAACAAGCAACCACCTCGCCCCCCTAAGCGCCAATCTTGGTCGCGAGCCACGCAGGCGCCGAGGTGAGCGCATCGGGCCCGTAGCTCAGATGCGCCGGCAGGATGGTCAGGGTGCCGGTGCACACGGCATCGCCGATGGCGCAGTAGATCTTGGTCTTGGAGGTCGAGAAGTTGGGGATGCGCCCGCCGTTCTGGAGGTTCTTGGTGTACCCGAACAGGACCACGCCCTTGACCTTGTCCTGCACCGCCGCCGACACCTGCCCCACCGCGTTGCCCACCACAGCCGTGCCCTGGCTGTACCCGCCCAGCACGATGGCCGCGCTCGGGCACTTGGTGGCGGCGAGGTTGATGAGGCGCTTGGCCTCGTTGATCGCGCCCGAGGAGGTGCCCGCCGGGAGGAAGTTCTCGGCCAGGCCCGCGGTGTAGGCGCCGCCGACGCCCTGCACCCAGACGGAACCGGGGTAGCGGGTGGAGAGGCCGGTGGCGACATTGGGGCCGACGAGGGAGCCCTGGGGAGGAAGGGTGGTTAGCGAGAGTCGAAGGGGAGGGGGAAGTTGGGTCTGCGGCCATGGCATACCATGTTGCCGAGCTCGGTGGAGCCGCGGGCAAAGATGAAGATGACGCGCGGGCAGCGTGAGGAGCTGCCCGTCTCGAGGTCGTTGCGGGTCGAGGAGAGCTGGCGGGCCTCGATGGCGGCCGAGTCCTCGACGACGGGGGTGGTCGGGAGGGCGGCGACGAGGCCGGCGGCAGCGAGGAGGGCGGAGAACTTCATAGTTGCTGTTGTGGGTTGGTTTTTGGTTAGGGGTTGAGATGAGTTGCTGGCTGCTGTTCTGGATATTGGAGGCTGGCTGAGGATGAGAGGGTATTGGAATCGGGACTGATAGTTCGTCGTCTACTTATACATCTCGTCGAGGTTCTCTGTCTTGCTCTACACCTACCCACCTTGCGAGCCATGCCCCTATGTGATTGTGTCATCCCCACGCCAAGTTGGAGTAGCTACCCCCTTGCAGACCCCCGCGACAAGCTGACCGAGCGGCTACTGCATGTAAGTGCCGTGGCGGCCGCAAGAACTCCCGTTTTGGGTTTGGCGTCGTGGTTTTGAGGACCTAGATCCCCCATAGCGAGATTCCTATCCCAGCAAGTGCGTCAGACGATCCTGGAAACCCGGTTGCCAATCCCACCCCCGCGGCACCTCGTGGCCTCGAATAGAGTTTTCCCCGGATTCTTGGAGTTCGTGGGACTGCGGGGAAGCTGCAACTTCGAGGGGCGCCAAGTCTCCAAGTGCCGAGGCCCGCCGCTCTCCTTGGTGGAGGACATCTTCCGTTTCCCCAAGAATTGTCGCGAGAAGCTCCAAATCGGGATTTTTTTGCGAAGAAATCCTGAAACGGGCGTTGACAGCGGCACTGTGTTTGAGAGTCTTCGAGAGGGGTTCAGCTCCCGAGGGCCGAGGGATTGCTCTTTGTGTGCGTCTAGAGACTCCTTGGAGAGGGGCAGACTAGATTTGCTGTTACGTCAATCCGTATAATGGCCAATCATGCTAGTTAGTTGTCTTTTGAAGCCTCCGTGATCCTTTCGGGAAAGAGCAGAAGTGGTGATAGTGGTGGTGAAGGTGACATTGTTCAGGGGCTGAAAAGGGCAGCTCAAATTGCGTCAACCCCTTCATTCTCGTGACCTACGTACGAATAAAGCACAAGCTACCACACCCATCCTCCGTCAAAGCATCCCCAAACAAGTCTATTCTTCTCTCTACCAATTCCCTCCGCAATCAATAATCAATAATCAACCCTAAACAGCCTCCTCCATCTCCTTCACCAACCCCGCCGTCCCTTCCAGTTCATGCAACCCAACCGCCAACTCCACTCCCGCAACCTCGAGCAGCCCCGGCACAGGTTCCTTTACAATCCTCTTCAGCTCCTTCAAACAAGTGTCCCTGGCAACGAGCTTCACCCGCACGAGGCTGGAAAATTCCCCAGCCGCGACAGCCTCAGCGAACTCCTTCAGCCCAGCCGATCCCATCCTGAACGCGCCCGTAATCAGCAGGCCGCGCAGTTTCGTGCAGCCGCGGAGGAGGGTGATGAGGGGTGCTGGCGAGGCGTACTGAGACTGATCGTAACCAAAGTACCGGACACCTAGCACGGTGAGGTTGGCGAAGCGCGGCATGGAGCGGACGACCATGTCGCTTAGCATGTAGTCGCTAAAGACGATGGTCTTGAGCGTTGCAGCGAGCGGGCTGTGAGAGAGGAAATTGAGACGGTTCGTGACCAGATCCTCGTTGGCGCCGTCGTAATCGGCTTCAAGGGTCGCTGCTGAGGGCAGGGGGGTGTTGCCGTAGTAGAACGTGCACAGTCGCTTGAGGGCCGGCGCGGTGTTCGTGAGCTTGGCGAGGGAATGCTGGGATAGGTGCGTGTTGACGAGCACCAGGGACTGGAGGTAGGTGAGCCGAGGGAGGTCAAGGAGCCTGGGGAAGTCCCGGAGCTCGAGGGTGGTGAGTCTCGGCGCTGCGGCCAGGAAAAGGTGTATTACGACGCGCATGTGGTCGCTTGATCGCCTAACATCATAGATCTCGTGCAGCCGAATTGTCAGGCTACTCAGACTGGGCAACATGATGCGTGGCGCCACAGCGCCCCCTGGCGACGGGGCGTGGCGCGTCAACCCATTCAGGTCCCAGTTGCGCGACACAGTCAGCTCGAGGTTAGAAACGTTCGGGGCCATGGCGAGCAGCAGAAACACGGGCAAGGGGCTGCGTTGGCACCATATCGCTATAGAGGATGGGACAGGCATCTTGGCCAGGTTCCGGCCAAGGAACCGTCTCACAGCCTCGGAGAGTGCCTCCTTGTTCCAGAATACGCTCCCGTAGACGTTGTACCGCTTGCGGCCATCGCTGCGAGGCTTCGGTCCGTCATCGCTGCGAAGCTTCGGTGTCTGCCCCAACACATCGAGAATGACGTGGCGGATGATGCTGCCAAACTCGGGAGTCTTCCACAGCGTCCGGATCTGCGGGGGGGTTAGGGAAGCAAGGAGAGCTAAGGACGCCAGGAAAACATAGAAGAGAGGACGTACCAGGTCGCCGAGCCGGACACGGGGAGCCGGCCCTGAGCCCTTGGCGGGACTGCAAGCAACGATCGTTCGGTAGAGCATGGGCTGGACGATGAAATAAATCCGTTTGGAAGTCCGACCCAGGCGCAATAAGTCGTGCGGGTGTCGGGGCTCGCCCGCGTCGTCGTACGCCAAGTACAGACAGATCATCTCCAGGATCTCGGTTGGGAGGTCGACGAGTCCCTTTGGGCGTCGTGGCGCAGTAGCAAGGTCTCCTCCGCACGATTTGCGTCCCGGCTGAATGGTCTTTATTCTGGCCATCACAGTCGTGAGCTAGGCTGAGATTATCGTCACCCAATCCAGATTGGTAATTGTGGAAGGATCGCATCAAGGGAAGAGTTGAAGAGAGGAGACGGTCCTGGGCCGTGGGTGCCCAAGCAAGAGACTTCCCACTTATAGGGTAAGTCCTTTGCTTGTTTCTTGATCCTTCTCAAACTGTCATCAGCAAGCGGTGTTGTTGTTATGCTACCCGAGTGAGAAATACAGCGTCTACTTGGCCTCGTTTGTCTCGGACTAAATTGCATTCAAGAAAGAAACACACCCCATGGACGGTCTGGCCTGCCAAGTCGTAAGGTTTGTTGGTCCGGGGAATAAAAAGTCTGAGAGAACGCCTTGTGCTTTGGAGAATAGGCGGCACCGTGTGCTATTGTGCTGATGGCTTTTATCTGTCGCGTCCAAGGTTTCTGATAGAAAATATAATTACATAGATAGTTAGCTGGCCACATGTAGAAAGAAGAAACGAGAAGCTAGACAACAAACACAGAGCTCATGCATCATCAGGCGCGGCTCACCCGGGCATTGTACTCTCACCAAAGTTGCTCAGATAAGAAAGAAAATCAACACCGCAACCACCGCCGCCAAGCCCACTCCCCCAGCCAACCTCTTCGCACCGCTCTCCTCCCCATCCGTCACGTTCTTGGCCGGACTACCCTCCTGACCCGCGCTCAAGCCCGCCAAATCATCCGTCACATTCCCCGCAATCTTGTCATCAAACTTGACTTCACAAAACTCCGCCCCCGACCCGCGCTCCGCCGTTGGCGCCACCTTGACAAGGTGTTGAACCTGCTCTGGACGAGCCTGACACATCAAAGAGTTCATCGCCAACATCGCCCATACCGAAAGCAGGCAGGGCGGTACAGGGTAAGTCATTGGTGGCCAGGAGATCAACAGCCTAGCCGTCTTTGTTAGACCTCTGCAGCAGAATGGAGCTAGTCGCGGTTTTGTTCGTGGTTGTCTCCCCGCGGAATTCGCCAGCGCGGTCCGTCTTGCAGCTGAGCTGGTCCAGTAGACGTTCCACCAGATGGTCCAGCCGCCTTCCTTTGGGAAGGCGTCGACGAAGGTGAAGACAAAGTAAGGGGTGTTGTTGGCCGTGTCGGCGGTGGACCAGGTGAGTTCTTTGGTCAAGGTTGTAAGATGTTCCTTCGCCGGCGGCGGAGTCGGTGGTGCTCTGGACGCGGAAGGTGATGTATGGGTGGAGGTTCTGGGCGAGCTTGGCGTTATGGATGGCAATGACCACGGGCATGTGCGGGGTGGGTTGGTAGGATTGGTTGTCGCGCGGGTAGACGAGGTCGAATTCGACGGTATTGGGGGTTGAGGTCGCCGAGGCGAGGCAGGCCACGGAGGCCAGAACGGAGAGACGACGCATGTTGGTTGATGTGTTTAAGTAAATGAGTGGTTGAAGTTGGCTGAGGTATCTTTGGTGGGAATGAATGACTGAGGTTCGGTAAAGGATAATTAGTCTTTGGGGTTGTAAGTGAAGGGAGTGTGGTGCTGATCGCCAGAGAACAGAAAGGAATGAGGGAGAGAAGGACGGAAAAGAGATAGAAACAAGGGGGGACTCTGATCCAAGGAGTCGGTGACCTAGGAGTGTTATTAAAGTGGCCAAGGCTTGTCTTGCAGAACAAGTGGAGGAAAAGTCATGACACAAGAACCATGGGCTTCAATGACATAGACCCTTGATCTCCACTCCGGACCGTGTAGTCGGTGCTGTAACCATATGTGTTTCAAGCTTTTCTTTTCTTCCGGACATATGCCATCTTTCCGTCAGTTCCAGTATTCGCACCTCGTCGATATCTTACCGACGCTGCCAAATCATGACCCTTGATCAACCTGGGGTGCCCAACACCAGCGCCGAGGGATTCATTCAACGCCACTCCTCATCGCATTTGTGTGTTTGCGCGCGGGAAGAGCGAGGGGAACGCCAAGCCTGGTTAAGGGTGCAAAGACCGCTGGAACACGCTTGGGCTAGCTATCTATCTCCATGGACCTGTTGAACCACGAGATCACCGCCTCCATCACGAGCCAAAAGGCAACGGACACCCACAACCCCGGGTTGGTCCACGGCGAGGCCATCGGGCGCCAGAAGAAAATGGCCATCCACGGCTCCTGCGACGGGGCAGTTGTGACCTGCCAGAGGAAAATAGCCACCCACAGTTCCGAGGCGTCCATCGGCGTGGTGAGCAACTGCCAGACGTAGATGGATGCCCACGGCCCCCGCAGCGGCAGCTCAACCCGCACCCTGTCGCCCATGAACCCCTCGAAGAAACCCTCGACCAAGGCTTGCCGCACCTGGGGGCCCAATGCGGGCATGTTCGACCCGCGAGGCCCCAACGGTGCCTCCAGCAAACGCGTCGCCTCGCGGCGGTGTTCAGCGCCGCTCTCCCGGTCCCCGTCACGGTCGCAGATCGCGGCGCGCAGCTCGAGAAGCCGCGCTTTGTGGTGCCTGTCGTCGTTCCGTTTCAGCACTTCCCGCTTCCACGCTGTATCCACGATCTCGCGCGCCTGGCCGAACTGCCCACGGGCCATGGCGTCGTTGGCCTGTTCTATCGTCGAGAGAAGCTCCAGCTTGAGCTTGCCCCCGGTGATGGCATGTTGCGGGACATCCTCCCACGTTTTGTGGGTGGTGTACAGCGTATCGCCGGTCGTGGCGGCGCTCTCGCGCATAAAGTCCTGGCGGAGCTTCCACGTTTCATTGTTGAACATCGCCTCGGGGCTGGCGCGCGTGGGATCCGCCATCACCTCGTAACAGCGGTCCAAGTAGCGGAAACTGGCCGGTGTCACATCGAGCTTGGCGAACGTGTCCTCGACGAAGTCGTCGCCCATCTGCTTCATCCGCTGGTAGAGCGACCAGGAAAGCGCGGCGAACGGTTTGTTCTCCTCCGACGTGGGCGCTCCAGCGAACGCTCTCCGGGTTCCGGCAATAGCAGCGCCGTGCATGCGGAGTATCATCAAGATTTGCAGCTTCTCGGGGTCAGGAGTAGCCCCCACGGAGGCGGAAACCCGCTTCTCCTGGCTCAGGACGAATTCCAGGGCTTTTTCTTGCGCAATATGCACCAGCTGGAACCGGGAAACCTCGGTGCCTATCCCGCGGTGCAGGACTGAGGCCATGGGAGAGACCAAGAGGTTTTTCATCGTGATATTGGGGAGGTCCTTGGAAATATCGCCGTGCATGGCGATGGCCGTCACAAAGTTGAAGAACTCGAGCCCGAGCTCCTCACGAACGGTCCGCCACTGGGGCTCGAAGTACTGGCGCTCGATCGGCCAGGTCCTGGCGCGGTAGGCGTAGTAGAAAATGAACGCCTCCTTGACGTGAACCATCTCGATGCCACCTGGACATTTGGTGCCGTAGAAGTGGTAGACGGGGGAGGTGCGCAGCAGCAGGGGGAGTAGAGGGTGGATGCTGTAATAGTCGGTCTTGGAATGGCCCAGTGGCTTCTTGGTGCTCACGGACAGGAAATGCGCAGCCTCGAGAGGCTCGACGATGCGGGCGCACGCCGCCACGAATAGGTTGAACACGGGCGGTTGCCCCCTGAGATAATCGGCGTAGTCTGGGCCATCCTTAACCAGGAACTGAAGCCTCTCGTCACCTGTGGGTTTTGGTGGTGGAGGGTTGCTGCGCAGCTCGGCGAGTTTCTCTCTGAGTTCAGGTGACTTCGCGAACGAGTCGGGGTGGTCGACGAGCGCGGCCACTGCCGACTGGACCTCAGGAGACAATGTTGATGAACCAGGGATCTCGGTTTGCTCTTGCCCCATGAGCCCCGCCAGGATGGCGGCTCGGAAATCATCTGGGAGATCCTTGTTGACTTGGTAGGAGTATGCCCCAAGAAAGACGGGCAGATCGCTGCGGGGCAGCAGGTCCCAGAAGGGGGCGAGAATAGTGACGGGGACAGAGTACTTGCCCGTCGGCGGGACCTCAAGGCTTTGGATGATCCGGAGCAGTTCTTCCACACAGTGAATGTCTTCGGTGTGTGATATTGTCATGAGATGTTGCTCTGTGGCCGTAGTGTCCATCAGCGGCTCGCCGAGGATCAGAAACGTGAGAAACTCCTTCATCGTGCTGGCCTTGCCGTAGAGGAACGCGGCAACAACAACACGAAAGGCCGCCGGATTCCCCGCCAGAAGCAAGGCAAGCTGCTCAAAGCAATGTAAGTCCTCGGAGGACTCGCCCAAGGCGTTGACAGCCCCCTCCGTGGCATCCTGAATCGCCTTGTTCATATATGTCCGGAGTAGTTGAAGACTGCCGATCTTTCCAAGCCCCGCAAGATGCTCACGCCTCGGCTCGAAATAGTCGTTGAGACTTTCCCATCCCTTATCGGATCGCGCGGCGAGGATGACCTTGGTGCTTCGAGGATTCAATTTCTTCAAGATCTGGGCGATGAAAAGGGTATAGGTCCGCTCCACTGAGGCTGGCAGGTTGTCAAGAATGAGAAGGCAGTTGTTCTGCCGCAGGTACTCAACCACTGCATCCGTGCCGTGGTACTCTGCAATGGGGAGCAGCCGGTCGTGGACGCCGCGCCAAAAGCCCTCCACGTCCCACTGAGGCGTAGCAGCGCGGCAGTCGTGGAGATAGAAGCCCGTGAATAGGCCCGTCTCCTGCCACCAGGTGCTGACATGACGAAGCAGGGCCGATTTCCCGACCCCAGGACGCCCGCAGAGCCACAGCCACTTTTTCGAAGCGAGCAACTGCGTCTCGAGGGACAGAATGTCCCCCTCGCGGCCGACGACGTCGCCGAAAGGTGGTTGCCGTGGAAACTGCAAGCTCCTTCCTTTGAAGCGGTATGCGTCGCTGCTCCGAGGGAAGGCATGGGTGTAGCAAACTGGAACGACATAGTCATAGACGGGGATGCTTGTGGCGTAGCGGGATTGGCGATCTGGCTTGAGGCGGAGAGCCTGGCGCGCCCACGCGGCGGCGGCATCCAGGGCAAGCCCCTTGATGAGGATGGCATCGTAGAAGATGGACATGAAGATCTCGATGGCGCGCGACACGACGTCGAACGTCATGGCCACGCATTCCTCCACGCCTGCCTTGAGGATGCCGAGCGCAATGCTGTCATCGGCGTCCTGGTAATGCGCCGAACGGCAAGCGTTGAGGACGACGCGTCGGACTCGGTAACGGGCCAGCACAGAGGCTAGGTCGGATGCCGAGACCATCCGCTTGACGAGGTTGAACTTGCCGGGGTCTTTTCGGTTTTTTCCCTGAGTAACGTCGACAAAGGCGAGGCCCTGCCTGGGGCGAGTCAGCTTTATCCTCTGGCAACCAAGGCTGGATGTGTACGTACCTATTGTCCCCCATTTTTTCTCCATGCAGGTCAAAGTGGATAATGTCGTAAAAACCCGGGCCCTTTGCCTCCAGTTCTCGGTTGAACTCGTTCCAAGTTGGCGGCCGAAGAATCTTCAAGGACGACGGCAACGCGAGCTGGCCCGCCTGCCTGCGGATCTTGTTGTGAAGAATCTTGGACACGATGCGATGTGGGATATCCTGTTCCTCACCGTGCCTGGCGGCGACAATAAGGATGTTCAACGACGCCGAACCAGTAGCTTCGGTTGGCGCTTTCGCGGGCTTCGGGACGTGGCGGGTGACGAACACGCCGCCCTTGAACGGCTCGTCCCAGAGCTCAGGATCCTCGAGGAGTTCCCACACAACAGGCTCAAAGCCGCGTGGCTGTTCTTGGACCGAAATGATCAGTGTATCGTCGCGTCCTTGCGGTCCCAGGATCGAGGCCCAGTCGATCGAGCTGACAAGCGCCCTGCCTACATTTTTGAGCGCCTTCTTGACCCTGTCGGCGCGCTTGGTCTCGAGAGGGGAGTCAACGGCGAATTTCTCTAGATACCAGCGCACCTCGTCCATCAGCTCCAACGGCATCGAGGGAATCTCGAGCCACTGGTGTTGGGATCCATGGTCCGCAGTGTGGTTTGTAACCAAGAAGATGCGGTTCGACTTGCGACTCGTCCCGTCTGCTGCGGCGGATGGATCGGCCTGCTGGCCAAGATCCACGATGGAGACGACGGGCATGCTGGGGCTGCGACACTCTGGGTGTCCCAATCATGTATTCAATTGTGAGGACTGAATAATCCAAGGCACTGGGGCTGTGTCGGCCGGGATGGAATTTCCGTGGGATGGATGTTCACTTTTCTTGTTCGTTGTCCGAGGCAGATGATGTTCTGGAAGCAGGAGTTTCCGAGAGCCGGCGCCCCCTGAACTCGGCCTGAGCTGAACCCCCAAGACGCAGAGCGGCTCGGCTGGGGTCACAGGTTCCTTTCAGCCCCCGCGGGCCTCCGAAGGCACCCACGCGCGGGGAGGCAGATTCAGCTTTCGCTTACGGATATTGTATTCAGCTGTGGCGTCCCAACCAAAGTTGGAGGGCGCCGACATGGTTCTGGCGCTGAGCCACACAAATTCACCCGCCACAGTATTAATAAAGGGGCCGGCCTTAAGCCTCTCTTGCACGCTGACCAACGCCTGAACACCCCGAACACCAGCAGAAGCCACAACGCACCAGGAACAACACCAAAAGCCACAACCACCCCCGGAAACAACACCAAGCACACAAGATGCCAGATCTGCCGCCATACTACATCCTCGACCCGCGGCGTCTCCTTCCCGCGTCGGCGGCAGCCGACTGGCTCGGCCGAATCGTCGTCGACTTTCGGGACCCGCACGCGGCGTTCACCCCCGACCACCCCCAGCGCTTCACAGAGGGCCTGGTCGTCGAGGACGGCGCAAAAGACGTCCAGGCCGACATCTCCCGCAGCAGGAGCGCCGCCGTGAGCGGCGCTCTGTCCGAGCTTGTCTCGGTCTCCAACGGGCGCGGCCAGTCCGCAGGCTTCAGCTTCCAGACGGGGGACATGCATATCATCCGTCTGAGCAAGTACCGCGACGTCTTCCTGACCATGCGCGAGGACCCCGAGGTCCGTGAGTACCTCGCCCGCGTGTTGAAGCCCGGCGGCGCGGCGGCGTACATGATTGTCGGGCTGCTCGTGTGGACCGAGGCCTCGCTGTCCGTTGACCGAGAACATTCGTGGCGGCACGGCGTTGAAGCGCAGATCCCCGCGCTGGGGATCGCGTCCGCCGTGGCTGGGATACCGCTGCCGATAGAGATCGGCGATCCAGCGGTTGGGGTATCGTCGAGCAACACCGCCAGGACGCGCCTAGCTATGTCGTTTCCTGGCAGCCGCATTTTTGCTATCGAATACAAGGCGGTTCGGCGCAAGGCGTATGCCGTCTGGCGCAACCCCAAGGCTGACTGGGATGGGAGGGGCCCGCGAGGAGCAGGCGACCAGAGTTTCGGGACCCACGAGGCGGATTTTGATGAGACCGAGGAGGACCCCTTTGGGACTGAAGGGGATGTGGATGGCAAAAATGGGCAGGGCCACTTGGATCTGGAGATGGATGGCGATCACTGCGTGTGGTACGATACACTCGGTGATTTGGAGATGGTGGAGAAAGAGCTGGTGAGTATGGGCATGACTCTCGCTGTTGAGAGGTCGTAGCCGGTATGTACTAGCGCCTAGCTCCAAGCTTGACTGCGTCTTTGAGCCGTTCAAGAAGTCACTGAGGTTGAAAAAGGGGGTGCACTCTCTGCCATGATCCTTTTTGCTGTGAACTTGTTGGCGGGAGGATATAACTAAGAATGATAATTAACTAACTAGTTAGATGGTAACTATCTAGAAATATAATCGGAGTCCTAACGTACCTACCTAGGGCACCCATTCCATCTCCCTGATGCCACTTCAGAGAGTTGATCACTGCCTTGGATCGTTCGAAGCGTGGACCAGCAGCCTGGGACCTCGGGAGACCATCCTCCCCTGCCGGCAGTCGCGCTGGTGAGCTCATTGGACAGTATCCGGCAGCCTCACAAACCAGACCGAACTGAATCCTTGCCCGGGGCCGCTGTCCCGCACGCAGGCTGGGCATAGCGCGGCATGCGCTGGTCAATAATTCGCTGCAGGCCTGCAGCTGGGCAACCACCCCGGCTGCATGTGCAGCAGGATGGCTGCATCGCAGAAGCGCGAGCCTTGTCGTGCATCAACGAGCTGACCGTGATGGTTTAAAGAGGGGTTTCCCTGGAGGCGGGGTTTGGGGGTTTTGGGCGGTGATCAGGCTCGCTCATGCTCTCTCGCAGGGGAACTCTCGTCGAGACACACCAACGGCCAGACACGAAGCAGGCATACGGGAGGGCGTGGTCATCATGGGTGACACTCACGGCCAGTCGGGAGATGGGCCATCGGTTTCAACACCCATCCCTACGTCCACTTCGACGCCGACACGGACGCCCACACCCACGACCTGGCCAGCGCGTGTTCTACAGCCGACTTTGCTGCCAGCTCCGCTACCACCGACCCTTCCACAGAGAGATAGCATACCGAGTGAAAGTGCGTCTCGTGCCAGCGCCGGCGGAGATGGTGCCGGTGGCGTCAAGAACAGCAGAGTGGCTGGGTGGGTGCGAGTGCTCAAACACAGGAGGGACGAGGGCAACGGCGGCGCGGTACCTCTTACCCTGGCCAGCACGGCGCCTGCTATGCTTGGCCCAGTTCCTTCGAGTGCGTCCGCAGATGACCCTCTGATCGGCCCGCTGCAGAGGGCAGCGGCTGTTGGTGCCACCGCCCCGCCCCCCTCTGGTTCAGCAAGCACACGTCCGGTTGTCCATCAGCCAGGACCGGCCAACGGCGGAGCAATCGCCGAGGCGCACCCCAGCGACCACACCATCAAGCCGCCCGAGCACGTCGACGCCCTGAGGAGGGCCATTCTCAACGGCCGCCACACGCAGGCTCTACAGATCCTCCAGGACCACCCCGGGCTCGTCAACGAACCCATCAGCAGCGGTGGCACGGTCCTGCACTACGCCATTCGCACCGCTAGCAACAACAACCGCACCGAACGAGACTGTCTTGAACTGTTCAACCTGCTTAAGGACCTCGGTGATGTCGACTGGAATGCCCAGGACCGCTCACGCCGGACACCGCTGCATTTGGCCTGCACCAACACACGCAGCTACAGCCAGGTTGCCGACTTCTTGCTGTACCACAAGGCAGACCCCAACCTCCTCGACGAGGACGACTGCTCGCCGCTGCACGAGGCCGCAACCGACGGGCACAAGGAGATGGTCACCATCTTGCTGGCCTACTCTCAGACCAAGGCTGCCACGCCGGCCGGCGACGGTCTGCGAACCGCCCTGCACAAGGCCGCCTACCGCGGCCATCTGGAGATTGCCACCCTGCTGGTGGACCACGACTCGGACACCGTCGACGCAAGGGATGTCGACGGCCACACGCCGCTGCATGACGCCAGCCGCCAGAACAAGCCCGAGATGGCCTTGATGCTGATCGAGGCCAACGCCGACGTCAACGCCAAAACAAAACGCGGCGCCACCCCCCTTCACGTGGCCGCCGCCTCCAATGCCCTCAAGGCGGCAAAAGAGCTCCTGCGCGCCGACGCCTGGACTTTCGCGGTCAACAACGCCAGGGAGACGCCGGAAATGGTGGCCGAGAGGAAGGGCCACACCGCCATCCTCGGCCTCCTGCGGGCCGCCCCCATCAACATCGACAGCAACCTTGGCGGTGGCGGTGGTCAGGTGTTGAAAGTCTCGCCGCCTACCGAGGCTCAGCGGGCAGTGGCCAAGGAGTTTGATGGTTTCATCTGGCCGTCCATCGACGGGCACTCCAAGTACGACCAGGCATCCGTCTTTGACATGCTGTACGCCGATGAGCCGAAACTCAAGAAGAGCAGGAAGGATAAAGATGTCCGTTGGATCCACATTCCCTCGAACAACGTACGTGCGGCGGCATTTGTCCCATCTGTTGGTAATTAGGTAGATTTGCTAACACTGGTTTGACAATGTTTAACAGCGAGCCTGGATCGAAGTAACTATCAATCCCTTATTTCCCCGTGGAGCTGGGCCTGGGAGAGATGGTGCTGACACACGGCATATTAGGACGTGTTCAAAGTCGTGTACTCGTCCGAGGAGTCCGGCCACGGCAGGGGAAAAGCAAAGGCCCAAGATTTGCGATCCCCAGAACAAGCCGAGTTCTCAACACCCCTAAAAGATTTCTTGCGCTTCATCAACGGCCAGTTCAATGGTTTTGACCCGCTGTGTCTCCACCAGCAGCCCCATTTCGAAGTACCCCCCCTCCCATGGCAGAACACTCCCAGCTACTGCCACTGCTTGTGTGCTAACCCTGGCTTAGGTTTCATATGGACACAGACCCGAGCTTGCCAAATTCCGCATCTACTCTCTCGTGGTACTGACACATGCCCTGTCACATCCCAAACCATTTTTGAAAGGTTGTTCTGACGTTCTTGTAATAGTTTCCAGTTCTCGATGCTGACATGCAACAACCTGTTTACTTCGACCCCAACCCTGATCCACCACCCGTCACTCGCCCAGCGAGCAAGGCCGACACGGAGATGGATGCCAACCAGAAGGCGCGCGTCGATAAACTCGACGCACTTGCAGCGGCGTACCCGGACACGCTGAACAAGTGCCGCACTTTGGACGGGTATATCCACGAATTCATCGACGAAGTCGATCTCAACTTCCGGAACGGCGACCAAGTCGTCTCTCGCTACGTTGAGCGAACCGGATCCGACACGTGGAAGAGCAAGCGGTTGCCGGGCATTCCTGAACCGGTGCTGGAGAGGGTCAAGGAGGAGCCAAGAGCGAGGCGGCGGAAAAGGAGGATCAGCGTCACCACCGCGGCCAACGGTGATGACAACCATGGGAGCCGAAATTTGAAGCCCAGCGTCAGTGATGTCGTGACAGGTGCTGCCAATCCGGCTCTCGCAGTGGCCATTGGAGAAGCCGCATGGGAAAGGAAAGTCACACCTTCGCAACTGGAAAGCCAGGCCCATTCTCGCCCGGCATCTCTTCGTGGTCCAACGTCCCCCAACCGGATGCTGGGGAGTGCCAAAACCTGGTTCCCAGGCCGGGCTCGCACGGAGCTCAGCCAACTGGCCTCCAAGCGGGAACATTCTCTCGTCCCAGATTTTCCCAAAGGGAAGGACGAGTATGCCAAAGTCCTGGACTCGGACGACGACCAAGACAACGACCCCGACCCCGTGCAGAAGTGCGTGCGGCAGCAGATCCTCACGGTACCGCAGATCTGGCTGTGGGCGGTGGAAAGCACGTCACACATCCCCAACCCCAAGTTGAATACGAGCCGGGCTGACCAAAGACTGCCGGTGACAGACACAGTGGTGACGGCCTATCCGGAGGGCTGGCGCCTCGCTCCCGATCGCGACACGCTCCCGCAGTCCATCATGCAAGCGCTCCGTGGTCGGCTGAGCCCCAACAAGAACGCCGGCAAGACGACGGTCGACGGCCTCATCCAAGATATCGTCATGGCGGCCTTGGAGTTTGAGCCATCCATCTCCACCATTTCCAGCAACCGCAGCTACCTGGACGCGTTTGCCAATGAGGTATCCTTCGCCGTAAGCACCACCCTTTGGTCAACCCCTGAGTCAACCCCTTGAATCCACCCCCTGACCACATCCCCCACCACATTAACCAACCCCAACCACCACCCACCCACTAACCCCCCTCCCCCAAAATCAACAGTCCAGCAGGGTAACCAAATGCTACGAATCCTTCAAATCCAACCTCGGCACCACCATCACCCAATTCCCCGACGCCATCAAGCAAGAAACCGAGCTCCTCGTCCGCGTCGACGACATCGTCAACGAGATCTCCATGATCCGCCGCGTGCAGCAGGACCAGGACCACGTCTGCATCTTGCTGCGCATCGCCGCCCACCAGATGCAGCGCGGCCAGTCCAAGAAGGGAGCAGTCGCCGCCGGGAACGCGGCCAAGGGCGGCGCCGGCACGCCGCGCCGCGACGGGAGGATAGCGGCCAACGCACGCCATGAGCTGGCGGTGGAACGGGGGGTGAATGACCTCCGCTCGCCAAAATCGCAGCACGTGCTGGCGCGGCTGCAGAGGCTGGAGGAGGACGCAAGGAGGGTGAGGAAATCGGTGAGTTTTGTTGACGACCTGGATCTCTGTTGTGATGAGTGTGGGAGGGGGGAAAAAGGCGTTTGCTGACACGGATGGCGGTCAACCAGATCATTACGCTGCTCGATCTCCGGCAGCGACAGGCCACGACGGAAAACGCCATCAGCTCGGGCCGGCAATCGGCGTTGTTGTTTGCGCAGTCCAAGGTGCTGTTTGTGTTTACGGCGGCGACGGTCATCTTTGTAAGTTATACCCCATCCTGATGTCCGACTGTCTGATTTCGCTGACAACGATAATAACAACCAACAGGCGCCCCTCTCATGGGTCTCGAGTCTCATGGCGCTGAACATTGAGAGCTTCTCCCCCGGGAAGGATAATGATTGGCCATGGCAGGGTGTGTTTGGGGCTTCCTGTGAGTTGTGCTTGCCCTGATCTTTCGGCTTGATCCTAGAGGGGGGTCGAGCAGCTGATGATGTGATGCAGTTTCGAGCGTTGTTTGCACGTTATTGCTGTGTGTCATGGGGTGGGCGGCGTACGACTGGAGGGTGAAGAAGAGGGATCAAAAAGCCGAGACAAAAGAGAAGGAGGAGAGGGAGAAAAAGCAGACGATGTGAGCTGTTGGGAATTTGGAATAGTTTGCGCTAAGTAACGGTGTTGGATGAAGGATGAAGACATGTTGTACACTCAGGGTAACTAATTAATCGTGATAGGGGCTGGGAGACAGTTGCCTCGGTAACACCACCGTTTGTTTCGTCATAATCGGAGGAACTTTGCCTCATCCTCGATAAGATCGCGAAGATTGATATTGGGCAAAGGGGTCTAAAATAATTCCTGTAGTTAATCTCCGACTCACATATCCCCTGGCTGGACTTGGGTGAGGTAGGGACTGCAACACCAGCTTCTGCCGTAATTACAGCAAATGCCTACACAGGCATAATCCCAGCCTTGGTGATGCCTGATTTCTTCAGGTGTCCGTCGGGTACGTGCTTTGGCGAATGACATCCCAGGCGGGAACACCTTCTCGCAGCCTTACCCCTCCCGGGCTGCCCAACAAACGGACGTTGAGGCCTACTGCCAACAGTTTTGTATCACTGTTTCCGTTCTTCTCCTTCGTCCTTCCTTTCTTTCTCTTCCCACCCGCCCCTTTTCCACACTCTTCTCTGCTGAGGCTTCCCCCTCGTTTGTTCCCAACTCCACCCGCGTCTGTGAGTGTAAATATACAAAGGAGACCCCCCTGAATGCTTTGGTAAGCAGTGCCAAGCTCTGCCATGTGATGTCGAGTCTCAGGAGCTTAGCAGCCACCTCCTGTGGCTGTGACAACAGCTACCTGTGAGGCTGAGCCCCTGCATAGAGGCGCGCTGTTGTGGCTGAATTTGGCGGCGGAATCGACGGGAACCGGGGTGCTGCAGAAGATCCCCTCGCCAAGCGTACAATCAACCCCAGAGCCACCCGCACCCTACATCCAAACCTCGGCCCACTCCCTGCTCGCTTTCCCCAGAGAGCGCAGCCCGGCCGGCACAGGATCCACTGCGGCCTTGCGTTGGATCGAAACCGGGCGCTTACCAACCTGTGCCTCACGTATCAGGGCTCGCTGTGCCAGATCATGCAGACCTCGGAGTGTTCCAGCCCATCATGAACCTGGAGCCGCAGCGGCATGGGCAACAGGTCGCAGGAGGTTGTGTCGCAGTTTACACCGAGAAGGGCTAGACTGCTTCGGCAGGGAGACGAGGGCTCAGGCACATGCCCCTCCGCGACAGACCCCTATTAAAGACGCCGCCCACCGCGGGTCTGATATCGTGTGCCTTGTTCCTGATTTCTCCAAATATCTTTGTCTCTTGTCTGGTAGACACTCGTCCCTCTCGCCCCATCCCAGAGCATCCATTCCTCTCACCTCAGGACACGACACATCGGCTCTCGTGCCCCGCTCCGAGCCCCCCGCCATCTACCCACCGTGAACTTCACCATGGTATGGGAAGCACCTGAGGTTCACCCCATTGGGGAGAACGTTCAGCTGGATGAAGGGCTCCTTGCCAGTGAGTCCCCCCATCAGCTCACGTTTGAAGATGAGCTGAGGAACTGTGATAACTAACCGGCGGGTGGCGTTCCATCAGAGCTTCCTCCCAACTGCAAGGTCCTGTCCGTAACTCCTTCGGGGTACAGTGTGTGGGTCAAGACTCTCCGGATCACGGTCCAACTCGAGAATGGCAGCATTGCCTCGTTCTTCAAGAAGGTGAGCATGATTTGACCCCCCTTTGTCACCCGGCCTCTGCCCTACCCACCACTGTGACACCCCCTGACTCCTGACGTCTGACAGGGGGCCGAAGGACCCATCGGGGCAGCAATGATGAAGGGGACCTTCGAAGCAGACTCGGCTCTCCACGAAATGATCCCTAGCCGCGTGCCCAAGCCCGTCGCGTGGGGCACCTACGTCGATCGCCCCGACTCGCACTTTTACCTGTGCGAGTTCGTCGAGATGGACGATAGGCCCGCCGAGCCCGCCGACTGGGGAGCCGCCGTCTCCCACCTGCACATGGCCAGGCCAGCATGGGCAAGTCCCCCGTCGGCCAGTTCGGCTTCCAGGTGACGACGCACCTGGCCAACATCCCGGTCGACAACACGTGGAATCCCTCGTGGGAGGCCTTCTGGGCGCAGCAGATGAAAAGCCTGTTTGACATTGACGAGCAGGTCAACGGCCCCGATGAGACCGTGGCCGAGATGAGGACGGCCTACTTTGAGAAGCTGATCCCGAGGTACCTCCGGCCGCTCGAGAGCGACGGCAAGTCCGTCACGCCGTGCCTGATCCATTCCGACCTGTGGCTTGGGAACATCAAGTACCGGAGCGCAACCAACGAGCTCTGCCTGTTTGATTCGTGTGCCTTCTGGGGCCACAATGAAGGTTCGTGTGGTCGAAACCCTACCCACAGCAGCACAGCTCGCATGGGTGCTAATGATTTGAGAAGCGGACCTTGCGATCTGCTACAACGCACGGTACAAGTTGCAAGAATGCCTGCCGCAGTACCTGGCGCAGTACCGTGAGGGCATGTCCTCTTCCAAAAAGCCCGAAACCGCCAATCGCTCTGACGGCCCAGTCAACTCGGCGCCCAATTTGTTCGAGGTCAAGGAGCTGGAGGAGACGGGCGAGGTCGAAATCCTGACCTTCGATGACGATCCCAAGGTTGAGACACTCACCGAGCATAGTGCCGAGCCCGCAGCCAAGCCCATGATCGACTCCACGGTTGAGCTCGTCGCCTTTGAGCAGTCCAACCTCGAGGTCATGAGCCTCGACTCGCCCACGGGCGTCGAGATCGAAGTTTTTGAGGCACCCAAGGGCGGGTCCAAGGTCAAGGTTCGGGAAATCAACGAGCTGGTCGAGGTTTTCGACGAGCACACCCTCGAGTCCGTCAATAATGACAAGGTCGAGGCTTCTGGCCAGCAGAGGGCCGAGCCCGCCAGTGAGGCACTCACCGGCGAGCTGGACAAGGACGGGTACCAGAGGAATGCCCTCTACGCCATGAAATTCCACGTGCTACTCAGCATCATGTACGCGGGGAAGCCCGCCTTCAGGCAGATTGTGGTGGATGAGATCAAGCAGTTGTTGGATAGGATGGAGCCCAAACCGGGTTCGCGTTTGTGAGGACGGTTGTCTTGTTGGATAATGGCAATTAATGGAATCGACGTCACTTTTGGTTTCCGGTGTAGGTAGTCAAGGCTGGAAGTGTGAGTTCAAGCAACCGCGTCTTGATAATGGCGCTGGCTTGACGCTGGAAACAAGCTACGGTGGGTGTCAACACCCACAAGTCTTCCGTAGTATAGTGATCAGTATCACCTCCCCACCGCAAACCACTAACCCCCCGCCCTTCACCCCCTCTCCCAGCTTTGCGGGACCCTCCTTTGCGATTGTCATGCTCCTCTCGCTGCCGCTGGCCGCGATGACGAGCAGCCGCGGGTTGGGGTGGGACTACCCAGCCCCAGGCCGCCGTCTATCCTCCCATGCCTGCTCCGCCAACCCCTTCCCCTCCCCAACCACCACCCTCTCCTCAAACTCCAAAAACCCATCCATCACCACCAGCCTCTCCCCCCTCGACAGCGCCACCGCGGTGTCCGAGACCATCGTGATGACCGTCTTCTGGTTCCCCATCTGCCACGTCGGCGGGATAAAGAAGTGCCTCGTGTAATACGCCAGCCCCCGCAGGTTCCCCAGCTCGACCGAGCACACCCACCCCATCGTGTCGAGAAAGTACAGCGCCGACTTCCGGATCCCCACGACCGCCCGCACGCGCAAGTTCAGGTGGGGCGGGACGAACCAGACCTGCAGGTCGATTTCCGTGGTCTCAGGCTTAAGCTTGGACGCGTCAAATGCGGCGAAGTAGGGGGTTTTGTCCTCGAGCGACCCGACGCACTGGGCGACGTGGGAGGCGCCCGAACGGCTCCAGCACCAGGTGCCAGGCCGGGTGGACAGGCCCTGCGGGAGCTTGTCACCGACCAATTTGATGCCGCCGGCCGGGGAAAGAAGCTTGAGCGAGGCCCAGTTGAGAAGGTAGAGGCGCCTTGATTTTGCCAGGACCGCGATGAACTGTGAGGAATCGGTCGGGTGGACGACGCAGCAGCAGGCTGAGAGCTTCACCCTCGCCGAGGAGCGTCTTGCAATATCGATCAGTTTCAGGCTTGACTCGTTCCGGAGTAGGAGGGATGTAGCACCGGGGCTGAGCATCGCCTGCCGAACAATATCTCGGTCTCGGAGCACCCACCCAACGTTGCTGGAATGAGACGTCCTTTGCCTCCAAGTCAAACGAGAAGGGGGTAACGATGCATTTGTTGGTCGAATCAACAACGAGCATCGAATTGCTCGCCTCGTCCCAATCCATGTACTTGATCGTGGCCCAGCCGGGCGCGTAAACCGCCTGGAGGTTCCGGATCAAGCCTCCTGTTTTCCCATCACAGACCTCGACTAAACCATCGGAGCGGCTGCTAAGGCATACTGTATCCCTCGCAGGTTGAATGGCCCAGATTTGGGCGGGCTCCTGAAAGACACCTGCCACCGGGACAAGTTTCTGTGGCGTAATTGGCTCCATCTGAAGCTGGCCAAGGGCGTCGTCATCAGCCCCCTCGGCCGCTGCTGCCAGGACCAGGGGCTCCCAGACAGTGCAACACTGTGAATGGAGCTTGAAAAGGCGAAGACCATCCGGGGATAATGCTATCCCGGGACAGAAGAGATGTGTTTGGGGTTGGATGATGTAGATCGGCTGTAAGCTCTCGAAGAGAAAAAGGAGCGTCATGCCCATCGAAGCTCACACCCCCTAGGATGCGACCATCAAAAGTACTGGTCAAGCCCTCCATCATTTCTGGGATTTTCTGCGTCGCAATTTGCTCCAAGGTCCACGGGTTGCAGAGGGCCACCTCCCGGTCTCCGTACGATATGGCCAGCAGCTCGAGATCAGGGTTCGGATTGAACAGCATGTCGTCCGCCGGGGGGAAGAAGACCTTGTCGCGTCCATCCCTCACGAACGTTCCAATTTGGGTATCGGATTCAATATCCCAAATAACAACTGTGCCATTGCCATATGACAGAGCCGCGAGGCTTTGTTTGGGGCAAATCCGAGTATGCTCACAGGTCGAGGAGCGACAGCCTCCCACGGTTCCCAGGAACAAGGATTCGCCCCTGGCGCCGTCAACAGCGCGGAATGGTGTCAAAGAAGACGTCTGTTGACTCAGGAGAATAATTATCACGGGTCGGAAAGGCAATGTTGGTGATCTCTTGTAATTCTTGTGGTTGCACGAGGAACCAGAAGTGGGAGGCTCCGCAGCGCGG
>MU855748.1:0-26114 GCA_033296695.1 Staphylotrichum tortipilum
TATGTGATATGGTTTGGTGTATTGCTGCCGATGGGTTGGGTTTTGGGTTTGGGTTAAGGGGGGGTTGGGGAGGAGAGGGATGGGGGAAGGGTATGGGACATGATAGTGATGAAAATAGGGATGACAATGGGGATGAGGATGGGGGGGTATAGAGGTGATTTACAGCCAGCGTTGAGTTTTATTCTTATTTCTTCTGTCTGGGGGATAGGGCGTGAAGAGGATCCAGGGAAGGAGCGGCGGAGATTCGGGGCTTTGAAATTTCCTTTCTTTTCTTTGTCTGGGGGTCAGTTGGTTGAGGGAGGGGAACGAAGGAGCCGGGTGAGGATGATAGAGAACGGGCTGAACCAGGCGGGCTAGATCGGCTGGGAATATACTGGTAGAAAATCCGGGTGTAAGTCTAGATTGAGGTTCGGTTTCTGGCGTTTGGAAATGGCTTTGGATTAGTTATACCTACTCTGTCTGTAACATTATTTAGATCTTCCATACATAGAGAGCCATGTGGCCAATGGCATTAATACCCGCCAAACGCTCTGCCAGATCATCGGGCTGGATCTTTACGCAATATCAACACGGCGAGGGCAACAGTATGTTGGATGTAAAACTGTTTCAATATTGTGTCCATGTATGCGAACTGGGTAACTAGGTAGTTTAGCCAATATAAAACATACTGACAACCATGCTAGAGGAATCTGACTGACACGCAATGACAACAGGGCATCTTCGCGTTCGCATGGAACTTCATGTTCGTGGGCTGCGCTGGCTTCGTCACCTGGGGGCTGGTCCTCCTCGGCCTCATAGACTCGATGATGTGTGGGACATTTTTGTCGCCAACTCCATGCCCCACCAGTCATGATTCGGGGAAAACTCCCAGGCGCTTAAGGGGTTCGGTGGTTGGACAGTTATGTTGGCCCACTGACTTAGCCCAAACCAACAGCAGCCTGCCGTGCTGCTCGCATCTCTCCTCACGACAGTTTCGGCATTCGACTCTGTACCCTACCACTAGACAGTCAGCCATCATCGTTCCGGCAGCCGCCAACCCGATGGACACTCAAGACACCGCTCCCCAGATTTCGCACGCCAGCGAACTAACCTACCTCTCCGAGGTGTTCGCGTCCGGCCCCGACGACCCGCCAGTTCTTCATTTGGATGCGAGACAGAGTAAGCGACAACAGAATACGCCGTGAGCTGGTCAGGGATAGCGGAGATATGCTGGCAGGTTTGGAGCAGTATCGGATAACAAGCTACTTGGATTTGTATGGATAGACCAAGCTCTCCAGTTCACGATCCGCACTCTCAACGAATGTCAACAGGATGAAGGCAAGATGGCTAGATGGACAGTGAGGTAGTCATCTCTGGCATGCAATTTGTTTGTAGGCAGACCTCGTTTCTGGGAACCTGGACAGGTGACTGTTGGTTTGGCCCAATCACATCCAACAGGACCGTCGGCCCCAACGGATAGGGAAGCCCCTTGCCTTAATATCCTGCCGCTTCGCCCCTCACCAAGAAATTTCCTACCCAGGTAACGGTAACGCCACTCAAATACAGACCGGCGGCCGCTTCTTCCCCACACATGCCCTGCCAACCACCTCTCTATTCCAGTTCTGCCGTACAGCATAGTTAGTTATCTTGCAAACCAAAGATTAACAACCATGGCGACCGGCCTATCGAATCCAAGCGCTGAAGCACCCCCCCTGGGCCAGCCCAACTTCGCAGACTTGCTCAAGTCAGACCATGCTGGGTGGGATTCAGCGGGCTCATGCATTCGTTCGGGATGTACAAGTAGGTTCCGACTCTTATCCCCTCCTTCAACTACTTCCGACGGGTTGTGGCTTACAACATTCTAGACCCACCTCGGGGGTGCCGAGTCCGAGGAATATCTCTCTTTCCTCCAGACTCTACGGGAACTAAAGGCGCCCTGGGACGGAGTCCCCAGTGACGAACTGGAGGAAGCAATGAGTCAGAGGAAGGCGACGGCGCGCACGAAGCTGGCGGAGCTGCTGAAGGACTCCCCAGACCTGTCGCAGCGGGCGGGTGGCTTTCTTGCTGGTAACTCGGGCTAGTATAATTCGAGCAACTTCAGGTCGTTAAATACCTACAGCACTTGGTTTCATGGTGGTTCAATTTGGAGCTTTGCTCCGAGTGTGTTCATCACCCCATGAAATATTGCGTAAATATTGCGTATCTACCTAAGTAAGCTCCATTCGCGGCGGCCTGCCCGCCCTCTGAACCCATCCTTCGACCACACTCACCCTTGACCGACCAACCATCTGGCGTCCCGCCCGCCGACGGCGGCAGTTTGCTTGGACTTTTCTTTCAAGAGAGCGACAAATACAGCTCCAACAAACGTCGGTAACCCAGCGTTCCCAGCCCGGTGACGGGATCCCAGCCAACCACAGCCTCAAACGCGTCCGTGCCGTAGCCGTGGTTCGCACCCCCAACAACGTCGTTCGTCTGGTGCGGATGGGCGTAGAGCACGGGGTTAACAAAACCGACGGGCCGCTTACCGGCGTGTAAGCGCGCGTTGTTCAGCTTGCTCAGGATTGATGCCACCACGGGCGCCGACGCCGAGGTTCCCTGCACCGTCATTAGCTGGGCGGCGACTGCAACGACGTAGTTGGCGGCGTTTGCAGACACGTCCGGAAAGCTGCGGCCGGCGAAGTTGGCGCCCTTTCCGACAAGGCTCGTTAGGCAGTCTTGTTGCAAGGGGTTCTCCAGGTAGTCACGCACGGCCTTGTGCTGGTATCCTGGGGCCGCGAAGAGGTTGCTGAACCCCCCTCCGGACGAGCTGATGTGGGACGGCGACTCGACACGGAACACCACCTCGCGGTCGTGAACGGTGGTGTTGGCGCGGAGCTGGGTGCCGCCGACGGACAGGACATAGGGGCACGACGCCGGCGCGACGGGGCTGAACAGGCCCGAGTCCGCCGGTCCCACGCCGCCCGTGCCAGGGTCGATGCAGCGGCATCCCGCGCCGGCGGGGCCGCAGTCGACGCTGACGCCCTGGAGGCCGAGCTTAAGGAACTCGAGGTACTGGCGGCATAGACACGCCGGGGGATAGGCCACCTCGTCCCAGGCGTACGCGACAAAGATGACGGAAGCGGGCTTGAGGGTGCTGCAGTCCACGGGCTCCGAGTAGCCACCCTCGAAGGGGCTGGGATAGGTCCCGTCGATGGAGCTGTTCCACGCCGTGCAGTGCGAGGGGTCGATGGCGGCAAGGAGGCCGTTGAGGGTGCCGGCCTGCCACATCTCGCCAGCCTGGTAGTTGACGACTGGCTGGGGGTAGGTGAGCGCCATTGTGTATTCGAAGTCGAGATCTGCCTCCATGTTGAGACTGGACATGGCACTGTCGTTCCGCCAATATCCGCCATTGATTCGCTCCATCGTCGGCCGGCTCCCCATCTGGGCCGGAGAGAAAAGTCCAAAAAACATGTCCAAGTCTCGTGGCAGCCAAGAACTCCAAGCAACTTCAAAGACACCCAGCGTGTTGTTGGGATGGATGGCGTCACCCGAGCTGATGTTGTACAGGGTACGGAGACAGCCAGGGGTTGTGTATTTGCTGCAGAGCTCTTGTGGGGATGGAGCGGTTCCCCGAGACTGGACGACGTTTGGGGATCGGGATGGTAGCTGAGGGTGACCTCCATCTGATGGAAACGGCGTATAGCTTTGATGTCATTCTCCGATGAGGGGTTCCAGTCCAAGGTGGATAGTCGGCATCGCAAAGCCGACATGCTGACGGAGGAGGCGGGGGAGACTGTAGTGGTCGCAGGCCAGGTGCTTCTCGCCGTTGTTGTAGGCGGCGAACTCGGTCATGAGGAGCGTTTCCGTCTGGAGGATGGGTGTGTTGAAGAATAGCCATCCCTGGTCCTCAAATGGCACGATGAGCTGCTGGTCAACACCAGCCTGGCGAAGCCAGCTCTGCACAGCATCAACGGCGTCACGTCGGGGCGCGAACCGCGCTGTGACCTGGTCCGATCCCAGTACGGTGCAAACTGGGGAGAAGACGGATTGGAAACACGCAACAGGTCCTTCTCAGCCGACTCAACATCATGCTGTGCAAGTGCAATGCCTAAGGCTAACTTTGTGTCAGGAAGCGGCCGCCGAGGGAGTCTGGTCCAGAGGGACGATAACCCTTCCAGTTCGTTCCTCGTGACACATGCCCCCCGAAGGCGCTCGCGGCGCAAGCTCTGGGAAGGAGTGAGAAAGCGAGTATCCAGTACATGCTGAACAACAGTGGCCGAGAAAATCCATGCGTTTTTGCGTACCTAGTTAGCCCGTCACGACCAGGTCGCATCACATATCTACCAAAGTGTCCGTCTCTCTTTTCGGCCCTCAACCCGCTTCCCAGCTCCCAACTCCCACTCCCTACCTCCGGAAGTGGGGATAATAAATAAAGGAAAATTCAGGATAGAATCCTGCCCGCCTTCTCAATCTATTTCCAACCCACACCGCGGTTCAGGCTGCAGCGGACAGGAGATAGAAACGTCGAGACCACAACAAAACCTGGGCGAGGCTGGTCAAGGTTGGGACGCGTTCTGGAGAGCAGGCGTAGGATGGCCCAGCGCAGCGAAATTGGCGAAAGTGGACGAGATGAGGGGGCGAGGCGGACTCGACTGTCCCTGTCTTTGTGCGCAGAAAAGAATCGTAGGATGGCCCCAGGCAACTGGAACCTCCGGCCACGTTGGGATCACGCAACATTCAGACGGACAGCATTGTGATTCAACATTCAGACAGACAACATTGTGATTCGTATTAATGACGGCCTCCCAAGAGGGCCGTCTTTCTGCTGCCAGCTACCTCGACACATTCGGCTACAGACAGTCCGCGACGCGGCTTCCATCACCAGGTCTCGGCCACCGCGTCCTTTCCGCCGTCCAGGTGGAATATGAGTGAATTCCCTGCGCCAGCTGGCTCAATGCTCTGGATTGGGGTTCCAGGTTCAACAGTTCCCGTACAGGCTGCTGTGCAGGCGCCAAAGCAGGCGACGGCGAAGGGAGGCAAAAGGTCGAAGCCCATGCACCAGAGGATGCAAGCGGCCTCGCATTCGGGCTCTGATGTGAGGTGTTAGTTTGTTGAATGTATAGTGATGGTCGTGGTACCGAGAAACATACGAATCCAATGGTCTGGCCATAGTTGCAGTTAGCGATGTCCATAATGCCGATGGCTAGTTAACATGGGGCATGCTGACTCTTTCTTCGAGGCCAAGGGGTGTTGCGGGTGGCGCTGGCGACTGGGCAGCAAGAGCAGAGCTCAGGAGCGTGCTGAGAATGACAGATGAGAAGCGCATGATGGACGTGCTGATCGCTGGTGCTTTTCAGGGTAGCGTTTGTTGACTTGGTTGGAGAACACGACTCAGACGCAACTTGAAGGAAACCCGGCCTATTTATGTCCATCTCATTGGTGACGGGAGTCTCTGGCAACCATTTCCTACAAAGAAAATCGGAATATTGACCATGGCACTGCCGTTGGTCGATGGCCCCTTACTTTTGCAACATCCTGAGTCAGTCGTCCGACAGGTCATCGTTAACCCTCATGTTGTGTTTTCTGATGTGATTGAGAACGCACCTCGATCCTACCACCCAGCCGAGATTGGCTGCATTCAGGAGATCCAACAACCGTTGCTCCAGCTCATAGAAGAAGAAACTATCATGTTGCCGAAGCGGTGAGCCACGTATGAGCACCACGCAACCCACGCCGCCTCCAGAGATATTTCCATGTTATCACAGGCTCAACGAACTACCAACGTACAGAGTTAATTTACGCACGACCGTGGCGCTCATCATCAACCGATTAAGCTCAGCAGGTAACTACAACATTTACGCGAGATCCTGCCAGTATATATCCATGGGGGGGTATATCATGCGGGACGAAGCCCTGCTACCGGATAAAGCGAAGATGTGTATCATAATCGTAGCGGACCTAGCTGTGGTGCCCGCCAACTGCCCGAACCAGCAGTGAAAACATGATGGTGTTGGCCTTGGCACGCTGGCTGCCTCCGACTCCGCTGGTGGCTGTACTTGCGCATCTCGCCGTAGCGCACCGACATTGAAGACGCAAATGAAAATATCTCAGGGACGAGTCAAGTCGTAACTCGAGGGTTGGAAGGGAAGAACTCCCGATGGCTTTGTCAAGTCAAAGAGGAATCTAGGTAGCTGCAGGTACATAGGAAGACCCAAAAGCCACCAGATTTATGTGACTGGCCACGACAGGGAGGCCACGTAATCTGCTCGGTCAATCAGTCAACCGGGCACGTAGAGAGTACCTACCTACCTAAGACATCCACGGCATCGTAGGCAGCAGGGCCCGTGAGGAGTCAGGCCAGAGCGCAGACAAAACCAATCCGGAACTGGAAGTTGTCGCTAGGCACCAGCCATCAGGTTCTGTTGAATCAGGAAGGTTGTCAAGAACAGAAAGCAACCCTGGACTCCATGCCCAAGGCCGTCCTTTTGGCTGCTTGGAACACTCTGGCCTGCTGTGCCTCTCGGTACCTAAAGGCGGAAATTGGAGCCCGCTCAAATCTTCTGAAGTCCACTTCGACTTGTCTCGAAGGTCCTTGACGGAACCTGTGTACGCCCATCTCCCATCCGGCCCTCCATGGCCCCCACGCCCCCCAGACTGGTTCACAGAAGCTCCCAGCCCCGAAGAGCTCTCCTGCAGCGTTGCTTGGCCGACGGGTTGTCGACGCCCAAGATGGGTGACGCGTCAGCAGCGCCAGACGGATGGCAAGACCAGACTCCGAGGCTGTGAAGCGCCAGAGAATGCAGAAACCTGCCAGTCGCCAAAGGAGGAGCAGCAGAAGGATGAAGAATGGGAAAGGATTTATAACGATGTCGAGCTCTCTCCCACTTTGTTCACCCCAACCCGTTGATGTCTCTGAATTCACTTTCAAGATTCGACCATGCCCCTCACTTGTCAGACGCGACGTTGCGACAGGGGCTCAGCCACCCCCCCGGGTTATCCGAAGTGGGGGGTTCACCGAGAGGGACGCATCGAGGTTGGTCCAAGGTCAGGGATGCCGACAAGACTGAGCGAACGCCGCCTTTCTGTCACCGCCATCCACACAACGACCAAATCTCCAGTTCTTCCTTCCAATGTTACGGACGAGGGCACGTTGTGCGTGTATTTGATGGTTGCCTACTTTTGATATCGTGGATATTACGGGGCGTGGCGTTGTTTCGGAGGGTCTGTGGGGGTCGTGGGTGGGGGGGAGAGGCCCTCCTCATCCCCTGGGTCTCGCCAACCTGCGCGTCGCCGGAGGGGCGGGTTCACACCGGGATGGACATCGTGGGGTTAGTCAGGGATGCTGACCTGTCTGAGAGCATTGCAGCGTCCTCACCAGTGGGATAGTCGAGGTTTGTCCTCGATGGCCGTTGATCAAGGACTAAACGCCTTGGGGCGAGGGTTGAGTCCGACCGGTTCCGTGATGCCTGGAACCGGAACATCGACATGACGGGGACAATGAATGGCCCTCATCCACCAGTAGGAACCCAAGATGCTCAGCTGGTGAGGCTGAGCACCGTGGTACATTTGACATGGCCCCTGACAAATCCTGGGAGCGGGGGTTTACGTGTCCGGCTTATGCTCAGGGGCAGCCTGCGAGGGCTTTCTGACTACTTGAAGGAAACGCCGTGACTGAACCACTCGGCCTTGCTGCTCGGCGGATGGGTTTCTTGGATACGCTCATATCAAGTCAAGCTCTGGAGTTCACAACCCGTGGCCCAATGGGGGGATGTCTGGCCACCAAGAAGGGATACTCTGAATTACGGCAACATCGGAACGCCTAGCGGTCTTGGGCCTCTTGGCCATCATTTGTCAAGCTTCTTGGCTTCAGGGGACAGTTCCTCGCGATCCAAGCTCGCCCAATATTCTGGCTGAGATGGAGCCATCGTTCCCGCTCGCTGGGTCGTCCCTGGTCACGAAAATGGCGCCAGCTGGGGCAAAGTTTGCCGTCACCCGACTCGCGGCCAAGCCCGTTGGTTTCAGCGCCATTTCTTGCACTTGGCTTGACGCGAGATAGGGGCCAAGAACTAGACGATCAAAGACTTGTCTTCGACAAGCTCGACTCACCTCTCGCTGTTATCTTCACATGTGCCGCCGCGGCGTTACCAATCGAAGCCCCAATATAATAATCTATTTGCCTCCACCCCCGATCCCTGACCCATCCCCTCTCTTGTCAGCCCACAGCCCACTGAAAAATTACATCTCACCGACCCTTTACCGTTCCGACTCGCCACGCAAGCCGTCTGCCAACCCGGTTCCCTCGGCGCCTGCCCATCTCCACCCCTCCCAAACCAGATCCCGACCAGCCAGCGATGCTTTTTTCGGTTTTGTCGCAGAACCAACCAGGGCGCGAAGACCCAGACCGCCCCAAAAACAGCCGAGCCTGACCAGGCAACCCCCCCGGTCATCTCCAATGAGCTTGCCCCAGCACATGGTGCAGACTCACCGGATGCACCCTGGGCCTCTCTGGTTGGTTCGCCGCGAACCATGGGCCGCAGGCAACCCACCGCCCCTCGCTACCCCCCTTCCACTGGCACCATGGTGGATGCCTCCTAAGGGGGTGGGAGCCCAACAAGCAAGGTCACGCTCGATTGGGCTGCACGCAAAGGGTATAACAACCTCCCCCCGGCGAGTTGGGCACCAAGCCCTTCTCTCTTCCCCGACTACTAGTGCTCTCGGACCTATGTCGCTCGTTTCCCTCCCACACACCACCAACCCGACACTCACTCACTCCCACCTCACCTGGCTGGGATGAATGCCATGTCGGCCACCGACGATGCACCACAAAATAGGAAAACCAAAATGTGACGAGGACCACCGCATCCCTTACGGGATCACCACCGCCTCCACCACCACCTCGCCATCCCACATCGACCTTTTAGTCGCCACCGCGGCCCTCGCGGCCCTCGCCGCTGTCGCCGCACGATGGCTGCCCACCACCCAGGCGGGTGAGCTCGTATCGGAGGTTATTTGCTGGGTATTCTTGGCCGTGCTGTTCAGTGGACGGGGAAAGAGGGGGATCACCACGGGGAAAGGAGGGCAGGGGTTGATGCCGTCGCCAGCGGCGGCCTCAGTAGGGGGAAGCAATAAGAGGAGGAAAGGGGCGGTATGGATGGTTGCAGCGGCGGTGGTAGGGGTGGGGTGGTATCGGGCCGAGGGGGGAGGGGAGGTCTGGGGGTTTGTGAGTTCCCTCCGCGCCGGGGTTTGATTTTCTCTCACCTCATCGTCACTGACTGACTGATGTTTAAGCCGGCACTCACCCCGCTGGTGCTGGCCGCCGAGCGAAAGCTGCGGCCTGAATCACGGCCGGCAAAAGCTGAGCCGTCGATCCCATGGGCCCTCGCCAACACGGCCTGGGGCACGGCCCTGGTGGCTTTGATTTCGGTGCTGGCACAGTCAGGGTGGGACGCCGGGATGCTGATCCTGTCGATCCTCCCTGCGGCGGCCCTCCTGGCTGTCTACGCCGCTTTCATCCCTAGGACTGTGGCAGGCCCCCGCTGGCTGCCCCAAATCGATGTCGAGGAGGATTTGGGTTCTCTCTCATCTCACGTCGCTCTGCTGTCGGTGGCGGCGCTGGGGTTCCAAACTTGGTTGTTTGGATTCCCCGGCGTCGGCTTCGTAGTCCCCGCGTTGCTACTGGGTTTGACCAAGGCTTGCTCTTGGTATTTCACGATTCAAACCGTCTGTTGCCCCCTCTGTGCCTCGAACTTAACCCGCTGACCCCTCCCAGGCCCGGCACACCACATGGTGCGTCGCCACGGCGGTAGGGACTTTCGGCCTCATCGCCAGCCGCGATCCCGCCATAGAACTCACTGAGATGCAGGCGCTAGCTTCGACACTCACCTCCTTCCTTCTTCTCGCCCAGCTCATCTGGATGATCCCGAAGCAAGTCAAAGGCCGCTCCCTCCTCTGGGCGCTCCTCATCCTCTCTCTCGGCCCGTACCTGAGCAACACGGTGTCCATCGCCACATCACGTTCTTCAGCCCTCCACGCAGCAGAGCACCCGATCGAGGTCCTCGCCCGCAATGCCCGAGCCGACTTTGAGCAGCTCCTCGCGCGGCAGTCCAAAACTTACGAGGCCGCTGTGGCAGAGTACCAGCGCCGGTACGGAGTCGAGCCGCCGGCCGGGTTCGAGGTATGGTACGAGTACGCCGTGGCGAACGATTCCCCGATCATCGATGACTTCGACACAATCTACGAATCCGTCCGGCCGTTTTGGAAATATACGGGAGAGGAAATCGCGCAGATCATGGAGGACGCGCAGGAAACCCCAGAGATCGATCTGTGGTCTTGCACGTTCACCGGCGCCACCGCCGAGACGGTATGCACTCACCCCACGCGCAGTTTCGACCGGCACATATCGGAAATGTTCAACACCCTCCTAGGCGGCCTCCCCGGAGTCCTCCCAGACATCCATTTCTTGGTAAACCACCTCGACGAGCCGCGGGTGATTATCCCGCCCGCTTCCCAAAATCCCAACCGCAAATTCAACACAACAGACCTCTCCGGCCAGCCAACCTGGGACGCCCTCACCGAATTCTGCCCATCACGCCACTCCCCACCCCCCAACGCATCCCTCACTCACTCGCTCCCGCTCATCACCAACCTTACCGCCTCCCTCGACCTCTGCGCCAACCCCTCCTACGCCACCACCCACGGCCTCTTCACCTCCCCCGCCAGCTTCCGCCTAATCCGCGGCCCCGTCCCCATCCTCTCGACCGGCGCGCCCTCAACCATGTCCGACATCCTGATCCCCTCGCCCGCCTACCTCGTCGAGCCCGAGTTCCGCTACACCCCCCTTGCCGATCCCCCCTGGCGCGCCAAATCCTCCCATCTCTATTGGGCCGGCTCCACAACCGGCGGCGTCGCCCACCCTTACACTTCCCCGGATTCCCCCAGCTGGAAAACAAGCCTCCACCGCCAACGCTTCCTGACCCTCACCCAAAACCTCTCCCCGCACCTACACACCTACCTGCACGAGACCCCCTCCGGCAGCATCACCCCGTCTCACACCCCCTTCCTTAACACCCGCCTCTACGCCACCCACCCAACCCGCCTCTCAGACTGCTCCACCCCCCTCTCCCGCCGCCAGCAGCTCTCCCACTTCCGCTTTCTCCCCTGGCAGCCCCGGACCGCGCCCCTCCGCGCCAAGCTCGCCTTCGACCTCGACGGCAACGGCATCTCAGGCCGCTTCCACGCCCTGCTCTCCTCCCGCTCCTGCGTGCTCAAGCAGACCGTCCTGCGCGAGTGGCACGCCGACCGCGTGCTGCCGTGGGTGCACTACGTGCCCGTGAGCGTCGGGATGGGCGAGCTGCCCGAGACGGTGGCGTGGCTGCTCGGGACAGGCCGGGGGGAGGGAGTGGCGCGCGCGATTGGGGAGGGCGGTGCGGGGTGGATGGGGAGGGCGGGGAGGAGCGTGGATGCGGGAGTTTATTTGTGGAGGGTTTTGTTGGAGGTTGGGAGGGTTGCGGAGAGGGGGAGGGGGAGGTTGGGGGGTTGAAGGCGGGAGGGGATTGTGCTTTTTCGCGGGGACTGACTTCAACAGCGCAGCAGGCCAAAAAGAGATGGGGATGATGTGTCAAGTTTACGGCAGAAAAAGGGTCAACTAATTTGGTGAGTTTACAGCAGAAAAAATGTAAAATTTAAAAGCGAAACAATAGACAAAAATCCGATCTTCCCCTGCGGGCATAACTGTGGCTTTTTGCACGATTTCCAAAAAATCGCTGAACTACAGCCAACACTCCGCTCTTCAACTTTTCGCGATCCTCGCGTTTCCCCTGTCCCAGTGGTCCCGATCCAAACTCCACCAAGCCAAAATAACGACAAACCAAGATCATCAACAGCCGCACAGTATACGCCAAAAACGGCATCTAACAGACAAAGGAAACATGGGTGTGAGAAGAGTGTGTGTGTGAGGGAGAGAGTGTGTATGTGTGCGAAACGGGCGTCCAGCGCGTCTGTCGCCTGTGTGCCAGTGGCAATTAATTGCCTCATCCCGTTCAAGCGCTATGCCTCAGCTGGCAACACCCCCGCGGCAGATCTCATCGCATCGCGGGACCCGACAGTCTGGTGCCGACCGATTCAGATGGGCCGGGCCAGGGGTTGCACGCGAGGCTGATGCCGTGCATCTGAGAGGGAGGGGGTGGGTCTTGGCGTGGGCCGGGACAGTGGCAGGCTGGGTGAACATGGATGTGACATGAGTGGTGGACGCCTAATGCCACTCAGCCAATGAATGAACGGCAGCGGCGGGTTTGCTGGTCCCGTTAAACCCGGCCGAAGCGGGCATCGAAGTCGAGGATGGCACGGGCTGCCCAGACCTGGTAAAACAAGATGTAGATATCTGGGTGCGGCTCGGCGGTGCGTGTTGCAGCCCGTCCGTGGAGGGTGCCGTCGTCGTGCATGTTCTGGTGTTGGAAGCGGCTGATGCTGTAGTAGGTCGGGGTCGAGGTGGACGACGCTGGGCGCTGCGGGCGCTGCGACCTTTCCGAGAGCTGGGATCCCTGCGGACCCGTGCGGCTTGAGCCAACGAGTGTCGTCGACCGCGACGACAGCGTCCTGTGATGCGGAAAATGTTGTCAGAAAGCGAAAAGGCAAACGGATCGGGAGACAGAAAGGGTTTTGCGGCTGTACAAATACTCACCCGCTGCCAGAGCCTGGTTGTGGGTTGGGAAACCGGCGCCGGCGGGCAAGGCTCGCAGCGGTAACGGAGGACGCGGTGGACACAGCCATGGCGGGGCTCGTGTGCGCGTTGTTGGAGATTGAGTTGTCGATGCAGCTTGGGATGCAAGAAGAGGCCAGACAAAATAACTTTGGGGGAATGCAAAGAAGGGACGTTTTGTTGGGGAGGGAAAAGAGCAAAATTTCGAGGGCTGCAGGGAGTTTAAAGTACATGTGGTGCTTGAGTTGCAACCACCGACCTCCACTCCCACTCGCGGCCCAAAAGCAGGGCCCATCCAGGAGATGGGCTCCCGCAATTGGAGGAGGGGTGGTTCCAGCCCAAAGGCTTCTGAGCCGTCCACCGCGCTTTTTCGCAGCGGTTTGCGCCCTGTCGCGGCAAAGCGGGAGCTTGCTTGTGCCTTGGGACCACCGCCCCGCGTCTCGTCTGCGGCCCAGCTGCAGTCCAGCTGCACTGCCCCTCTTCCATCTTGACCCGGATAACCGACCTGTCACCTTCTGGCCAAGCAGGATCAACGCGCCCTGGTGGTTGCATTGCTTTTTTTTTTTCCTGTTAGGCAAGTATCCATCCGTGCCAACGCACGCCGCAAGGCGGCCAGGCAGATTCCCCCGCGCTTCGCTGGCCCAGGAGGTCTAGACTCGGCCTGTCATGCGTTCCTCACCCGCACAGACGGTCGGGATGACGAGATGCGGTGGTTCAGGGCGAGCTGCCGATTTCTGTCGCACGAGCCCAGCCCAGAGGGGTCCAGGCTCGTCCTGTGCAGATCAGGGACGGGGAGGCAGGAGGAAGACTGGAGCTTGGGAGGGGAAGAGCCGGTCGCCAGCACACAGCTTACGTTGATTGCAAGACGCGCCGAGTGCTTCAGGGTTGCATCTGCACACAATGGTTTGGGGGCAGGTCCTGTCTTGGCAATCGAGTCGAGTCCCACTGAACGAGCGAGATCGAAGGTTTCCGGTTTGCACAACAAAGGGGAAACAACCCCTGTCCAGGGTTTCCTGCCCGGTTAGGTTATCTGAGGCGTACCGTACCTGCTGGGAGATTCCATCCGGGGTGCCAGATAAGCTGACAACCTGGTAACGTTTTGTTTTCTCTCCAACAAACATACCCCGGTCGATCAATCTGCTCATGATGCATATATATATAGTTATATAAAGGTTCTTTCCCTATCTGGGTATCATAGGTCGCGAGGCCAGAGAAAAATGGGCTGGCGGCGTGCATGTGCAGGGAATTGTGTTCTGTTTCAATGAACTCCTTGCTCCCCTCCCGTCGCCTCGACTGTCGATCCCTGGCCCCGCAGTTCCGTTTTCATGCTGATCGATCTGCTCCATGCACGAATCCACTCGAGATCGTGAAGGCCTCCAACTCGGTTCCTGCAGCCTCACGACCTGACGCGCCAAAAGGATACGATCCGCAATGCCGCGTGCAAGGGAAAAAGGTCTGCTGCCATCTGTGCACCAAGGAGAAGACGTTCGGCAGAGCCGACGCTCTCACGCGCCACTACCGTGTCTATCATCCCAACGTTGGATGGGCTGGCAGCGGAAACGTAGCAGCGGATGGCAGCTGCAGCATTGCCATTCCCATCCATCCAGACCCGGCTCTCAAAGCGATTGTCCCTCTGTTTCGGTTGCCCGGGTTTGTCGCTTTTTTCCCTTCCCCTGCCCGGGTCTGTCTTCTTCCCTTCCCCTGCCCGGGTCTGTCCGTTTTCCTTCCCCTGCTCGGGTGTGTCGTCTTCTTCCCTTCCCCTGCCCGGATCTGTCGTCTTGTCTCCTTGCCCTGTCCGGGGCTGTCGTGTTTTTTTCCCTTCCCCTGCCCAGGTCGGTTTTATCCCTTCCCCTCCCTGGTCCGTCCTAGTCACACACCCCCTCCCTCTTCTCCCCCCTCCCCCCCTGCCTCGGTGTGCGTGGAGCCCCCTGCTTGCCCAGGAGGGAATGATGAGTTGGCATCGCCGGTTACCTATGATCCCCCTTCCGAGCGGGACCCTCTGGCGGAGCGGCCGGGATGTCGGTACCTACCAAGGAGGATGGGCGAGGGGGATTGCATGCCCGTTTCTCATTCGCCGGTTGGATCGAGATGACCTGACCTGCCCTCCACGCCCAGTGCTGTGGGGCGAGACCAAGCAGCGATCGCCGACCACTGGGCCAGCAGCGCTGAAACATGGGCCGTTTGCCGTTGTTGCGTGGCCCGCCCAGGCCAGGCCATCTTCTGCAGCCGGCCGTTTGATCCATCCCACAGTCACGATCTCGGCATCCACGAACCCGGCATCCACGAACCCATCAACCCCCGGAGCAAGGAGAAAAAAAAACCATCTGATCGCTCGAGCAGTCTCCGGTACCCAAAATAGCTGGTGAGGATTTGCCCGGCTGACGCGGTCTCGATTGAAGAGATTGGACAAAATGTGGACCTGAAGGTGCATCATGATGGATGGGTCCGGGACAAGTGGTTGGGATGAGGGAGGCGGTGGGGCTTCGCTCCCTGCTGGGCATCCTGGGCCCCAGAACCTCCCCAGAGCCCCCCAGAGGGCGCGGACCGGTAGGCCACTGGGCGTAACACCGCAAACACCAACAATGGCATCAACAGTTTTCTCATGCGATTTGCGCCTCTTCAGTTGCCAGCAATTGTGCAGCCCCGCCGTGATGTATTTTTTAATATCCTGTTGAAACCCAACTTGTGTATCTATAAGTAAACGTGTCTCGTGTACCATCTAATAGTCGTGCCCAACAGTGGCGATGATCTATCCAAGCGCGGTGTGTGCCCATGGGGGCAGAAACCGTAGATGCGGGGATCAAGTGCAGGCGCCGTACCGAGCAAGCAATGTCCTTGTCCGATTGAACGGGAAGCAAGCAATGTCGATTGAACGGCCCACACCTCGCGCCGCGCCGCTCGCTTCATCCCGAGAACTCCACCTTCAAAAACTCCCCAACCTTAAAATTAACAAACAGCTGACAAAGGAAACAAGAAAGGTGGAGTTGGAGCCGAGACCAAACGATTGTTCGCATCGCCGGCCCGTGCCCAAGGAAACAAAAAGTGAAACAAGCCGTCGCCGGGGGGGTAAACATTAAAAACCATGATGAGAAACAGTATGGTGTGGGAATGAAATGGAGAAGCGAATTAAATGTATCCCAAAAAATTGCTGGCATGAGGAGCGAAAGATAATCGGGGAAAGCTGCAAGGAGCGCGTGTGGTTTCCCATCACGCCCATCCGGTCATCCCATCGTGTGTCTATGGGGGGATGTCGTTGCCGTCGTGGCGATGATTGCCGCTGTCATGTTGCGCGTGAGCGGGTCGAAGGCGTCGTCAATCGTGGTGTCGGTCCTTGCCGTTGTCTTGGCCTGTCTGGCCGTGTCATGGTGCTCATCAAGAGCCCCGGGGGGAAAACGAGAGATCCCGGCGGTGCTTTAGTTTGGAAGGTGCGCCACGATCTCGCCAAGCGTGTCTTCGATGCGGCCCTCGTGGGCATCGATGCGGCCGTGCTGATCACCCGTGATGGGTTGGTCGGCGGTCCGGCCGTAGGGGACGCTCTCCGCGTCTGCGTTTTGCGCGAGGAAGGCCAGCATCTGCTCGGACGGCGGTTCCTCGACCCCGTCGTCAGAGGGCGAGCTGGGCTCGTCAATCGGAGCTGGGGCGGGAGTGGCTGCGGCGGCATCTGCGGCGGCATCCGTACCAGCAGGCGAGGAAGGAACGTCGTTCGTGCTGCCCGAGCTCGAGGGTGTTGCGTCACCGTTGGCGCTGCTGCTGCTGCTGCTTCAACAGTGTTGGGTGTTAGTGGCACAGACGAGGAGCAGACCAGACGAATCGGGGCTCGGAGATATGGGTTTGGTGGATGGAGGGGCGGAATGCACAAACCTGGAGAGCTCGGTGGTGGGTGTCTGGGACGGTGCCATTGCGTCTGCCGTCTGGTTCTTTTGTTCGGGTGGTGGTTCGAGGGCGCGTTGGTTGTTGAGAAGGCCTCAAGGCTGTACAAGAATGGAGAAGGAATGACAGAGAAGGACACGCACCAACTTGTTAAAGGAGAGTAGTGTTGTTGCGGTGTTGCAAAGGGACAGGAGGGAAACCGAGAGAGGCATATCAGGGTGACGGGGGCTTTTGAAAGAGTTAGGGTTAATACGCATGGGTGGTTATGCCAGTATGCCACGATGTGCTGGCCGCTGCCATTGGCAATGTGCAAGAAACGGTTCAAGAAACGGTGGGCAGGGGGCCAGGGGAGGAGGGGGTGGGCCGGTCTTGACGGACAGGGGACCCAGTACGTACCTTGCCGTCCCGAGGCAGTGGGGGGGTGCGCCCTTACGGAACTTGGCGGACCTGTGTTCCAGAACGGCGTCCCTGGAAAACTAGGGAAGGCGATCGAAGTTGGAACGAATGGACGCATTTACTAGCGCTTTTCCTCTAAGACTTATCTTTTTCTTCCGTTCTGGTATAACCATCAATGGCCTGCAAAAGCAGAATGGCCCGCAAGTGTAAAGCTCGTTGAACACCAAGAGAGCGACCATGCCGTGGCCCAGGCGGCCAAAACCCAGCTCTCGCTCAGCCCTTGTTCGACCGTTGTTCAAATCGCAAGGCCCAACCCGGGCCGGCTGCATCTCTTAGGGAGACTAGGTACGGAGTACTCCGTACCACGTATACATGTTCCCAGCTGTTGGATCAAACAGCCAAGGACGGGTACGTAAGAAAAAAAAGAAAAAAAAAACCAAGACTGGGCCGCAGGAGCGGGCAACCTTGGCTCAGGTACCCAGCCAGATAGAGGCGCCTCGCAAGTGCGCCTCATCGGAGACACGGCACCTGAGGCAGGCAGGCAGAGTGGAAAATTTTTTTCTGCAAACACAAAATTTGTCCCCCTTCCCCCTTTGTCAGGTAGGCTTACGCAATTGTGAATCCTCTGTTTGGACCACCGAGCGCACCAAGGCTGGGAAACTGATCCCCAGTTTGGGCTTCGGTTTTCGCTGGTTGGCTTGCAACCCCGTTTTTTCGGGTCTTGGATGACGCACGGCTCGGCAGGAGCAGCGCGCGGAACAAGTTATCAAGGCCAACACCCTCCAAGTATGTAATTTCGCCTTGACACTGGGGACACAGCCATCCAACGTGGCTGCTTCATTGGCGGGTCGTCGAGAATGCCATGTGTGACCCGACACGAGTCTCGCGGAGAGCACGCGATTGTGTCTTATGCTGGTGAGACAGCGACCTCGGGTAGCGGATGGACGCACAACAGAATGTTTCATCCGGTTGATCAGCGCGACCTGAAGGGGCCGGTAAATCGGGCGAAGCGGTGTAAGGGAGGCCGCTCACGAGATGAGACGGGGCAGATAAAAAAAAAGCCGTGAGCGGCTCCATCGGTCACCACTTCGAAATGGACACAATCTGCCAATCATCCGGTCCCAGCAACACATCCCACACGGAAAACAGGCCATCTCACAACTGCTCACGATTTCCAACAAACGGGCGAGATGCCGTCTCCCCCGCGGGTCACATCGAACATGGATCAGGGAACAATTAACCAACTCACTGCCAGATGCATCCAGCTCTCTGGAACCCGTGCCTGGGCCTAATCCTTGATCCCTAATCCCTGAACGAACCCCTACCCCAACTCCGACCAGCAGCGGCCAACGATTCCGCCGAAGAGTCGCCGGGATGGCCGACCGACGGACGGCTTCGACAGAGGTAGGTGGGCAGTCGCGCTGTCAGCCTCCCTGCCCACACACGCAGCACAACGGCGACACGGCCGGCAACGCGCTAACTATCGCTGTCGCGTTGCCCGTGTTGCGACGCTCCGTGGCGGGTCGCGATCGCCTGGCAGCGGCGGATTGGCAGCAACGCACGCAGCCTCCACGCACTCGGGCGAGGATTGGCGGGGCCTGGCGGGCGATGAGTGGGAGCCTCTGGCTGCCCGTTGCGGTACCCTCGAGACCATTAGCGGCGGTGGCCTCTCTTTGTCGCGCGACGTTTCCCACGATTGGTCGCTGGCTGTCCCTCCATATCTTGGGTCACTGGCGGTGTGGCGAAACCATGAGCTCTCCAGCTGCTCCCCCCGCAACCACCACCCCACGGCAGGACCGCGGGGACCCCGAGCTTCCACCCGCAAGAGCCCACACGAGGCGTGGGCCTGGACGGAAGATTAGATCGAGAGGGTTGGCTCGCTGCCCAACGCCGTCCCTGGCTGGTTGGGGTGGTACCTGCAGCGCACATTAGGCTCCCGGGTTCCCTGGCTCCCGGCCTTGCAGACTGCCGGCTTTCAGCGGAGGGTGGCGACCAGAGGAATGCCATTTGCAGCTGAAAGCACTGCGGTCAGAAGCCTCACCAGCATGCAATTCTGGTCCGCCGAACACGGTTTAGCGCGTCGTTCAGGAAGTTCATAGTCCCTACCAATCCGTCGGACCCACCGAGCGATGACGCGGTCCCTCGAGCAAGGGTCTTGGGGGAGCAGCAACGAGTCGCAGGGGTTGCAGGATTGTTGCCGAACGACGGCACTCTGCATTCCATGACAGAACCAAATCTGCCAAGATGGTGTTCATTGCGCTGGGCATGGGAGGAGCCTGGTCAGGCTGCCGTGGACGAACAGCTGGCTGGGCCAATGGCGCCCGCAGCCGTGTCGAGGCACCCAACACCCCCGTCCTGAGGCTCTGCTCTGGGGACAAGGCCTCGGTTGTCAGCCAGGGGCCCAAGTACGGAGAAGAGCGTGTGTCTTGGAGCGCGTCACACGACCCTTCCAATTTTTTCCCCCACCCTCCCCAGAGCACCAAGACAGGGAATAATCTCGGTGTGCTGCTGCTGGGCGCGTAAAGAGACAGGGTCGTGATGCCATTCGCTCGAGGTTCAGGTAGGATGTCAGCAGGCGCAGCCAATCTAGGCCCAGGATGCCCTGCCCAGAAAACTAAGCTTTCGCCAGGGGCTTCTATTTGCAACGGATCTGCCCACCCACCAAGCCACAGGCTCTTTGCTCCCCTGTCATCTTCCTGATGCTCGTATCCGTCCTCCATGCTCCGTCTCCTGCAGCCAACCCAATAATTATTCCCTGAGACTCGCTGCACAGCGAAATCTGCACTGCAGCACTCCGATGCATCAAAAGAGGGGCCGAAGGGGTGCATGCAGACCGGAGGAAGGGTCCATGCGTAGGCTGCCACGCTGTCGAGACCATCAGAGTACTCCGTGCGGATAGTCGGAGAAAAATCACCGTCCTCACGCAGGGCACGCCACCCGACGCCATGCCAGCCATCCAACATCCCAAGCCCCTGGCCACGAAAAGTGCAGATCTTCTGCAGCGAGGCCGCAGCACAGCTGCCCCCTCGTGGTGGCATGTTCCACCCAGGCCAGCCAACGGCAGCTGGAGAACGCCAAAATACGACGAGAAGGGGCGCAAACCCACCACCGCCCTACCACGGCCACGAAGTCAGGCCTCGAGATTCCCAAACGGGGAAAGCTGCGCGCGGTGCCCATGTCAATTGGCGAGACATGCGTCGCGTTGGTCATGGTTGCACATGGTGACTCAGGCACGATCCACGATGGCGTTGGACAAGGCTGGGATGGAAGAGTCCTCGAGGGCTGGGCGGTTAATGTTTACTTCACCTCCGATTATCGGCGCAATGACGTCATAGTCCCTCCCCTTTGCTCCACGGGGGACTAATTCTCCGTGCCGGCTTGGCGGGAGATCATGTGGAGTCGCGTGGGATTTGCGAGGATCCGCCGGCTGGGATCATGGACCCGCCAGAGTGGGTAAACCCTGTCCAGCGGGAAGCAGTCGGTGGTCTGTGCTCACTTCCCAGCAACTTCGTTTTTGGAAAAACGGTTGTTGCTGCGTTTTTGCGCAACGGACAGCTTGTGGGGGTGGCGAGCAGATCGCTGAGTGATCGTGGACCGGAAGCACCAAATAAAAAGAGAGAAAAAGGTGAGGTCCTACCCGGACTCGAACCGGGGTTGCCGGAATCAGAATCCGGAGTGATAACCGCTACACTATAGAACCTTGCAGATGTGCATTTGCATGTATCAATCCCATCCCCACCGGAACTTATTAATGCCGCTTTCCGAGTCTCATGGACGCCGACAGCGACCACACCACCTCAGTCCGCGCACCGAATGCAAGGTCTCACTCAAGGGCATGCAAAAACTATTCCATTTGCTTTTATGCTGTTTGGAGCAACAGTTCTCTCACACAAGATATGTGGCGCAGTTGCCATCGGCAACACAGTAACTAAACATTACCCCTGAAATTCAGGGGCAAGGCTGCCAACCCGAAATCCATCCATCGCTCTCCACATGCAGCAGCATAAAAGCAACAAGAGAGCTTCAGCCCTCATCAATTCCACTCCATTTTCCCTACAACCCCACCTCCATCCTTTCTCCCACCAGCACGCCCTCAATCCGCCACCGCCCTGCCCTTCCTCCACGCCACCCCATACCTCTGCAGCACCCACGCCAACGGAATCCCCAGGAAAATGGTGGCCGCGTAAATGGCAAAACACCCGACCGGCCCGACCTTTTCCACCATCGGCTGGAGAATTGCCACGGCACCGCCCGCGCTGAGACACCGCACCAGGTTGCTGGCGGCCTGGGCGGTGGCCGAGCGGGTCATGTTGAGGTCGGTTAGGAGGGTGCCGCAGAGCTGTGGGTGAGTGTGTCAGTATGGCGGAGGGGGGATAAAAATGGGGTGGGACTTGCTGTGAAGGTGGCCGCGGTGGCGGTGCCGGTTAGGAGTTGCATGATCAGCATCACGGCGATGTGCTTCGTACGGTTAGCAGGAAGTTGTGGTGTGGAAGCGGGGGAGGGGCGGACGTACCCATCGATACCGGAGGGTGAGGCCGTAGCCGATGATTCCCAGGACTGTGGTTCCGCTGAGGAGGTAGATACCCCTGAGCCGCGTCCGCTCGAGCGGAAAGTCGGGGGACTTTTTATCGTACTGCACGCCCTGGGTTTTCGCCAGGCGGTCGACGGTGCGGCGGTAGTTCCAGTCGACGAATTTGCCTGCACATGTATTTCGTCATTATCAGTCTTGCTGAAATCTCAGGCCAGGGATCCCGTACCAGCCCCGTACGACCCGAAACCACCCCCTACCCCTGATGGGAGGTAGACCAAACCGGCTTGTATGTAGGTGAGGCCGTACAAGTCGACACACTGCGCATCAAGCGACGTCTGGAGTGCTGCTTTGACGGCATAGTTGACGGCGGTGATGAGGATGACCAGCAGCGAACCCTTGTCGGCGAGCACAGGGAGACAAGCGATGGGGTCGGGAAACCGGAATTTGGGCTTTTGGGGAGCCTCATCACCCTTTTCTCCAACCGCCACCGCCTTGGTGTTCTTTTTCTGCCTCCTCATCTGGATCAACGAAAAGACGGTCTGGTAGACGAGCCCCTTTGGCCGGATGCTGCCGTTCCCAACAATCTTGCGCTGCGTCTCGGGGAAGAAGAGCAGCATGACTAGAAAGTGGGAGCCGGTGAAGATGGCGAGGAACCAGAAGATGGCGCGCCAGCCGAAGCCTTGAGTCAGACCGCCGCCGATGACGGGGCCGAGGCTTGTGGCGAAGTCGGTCCTGTGGGGTGTTATTGACAGGCAGAGAGTCCGGAGGGGGATGGTGGCACCTACATGAGCAGCAACACGCCAACGAACGACCCACGCTCGTCGATGGTGGCGATGTCTGCAATCACGCCGTACGCGGCACCATACATCCCTATCAGATCCCAGAGTTAGCCCACACACCTGTCCCACACCCCATTTGCCCCTACTGCAGTGGCTGACCCCCTTTCTCCCTCCCCCTCCTTCCCTCCCTCCCTTCCGTCCCCGCACGCAAAGTCAAGAGAGAAGTACTCACCCGAACTCCCCGCACTCTGCACCATCCTCAACCCCAACAGTCCCCCCCACCCTTTCACCACCGCAATCCCCAAATTCGCCCCCACCATCAGCCCAAACATGAGAATATACACCGGCCTTCTCCCGCCGCGGTCCGCCATGTCCCCCATGAACGCGGGCGCAACCCCCGCCACGACAAGGTACGACGTGATGGTCAGCTGTACGTGCATGAGGTCCACGCGCAGGTCGGAGGAGATTCGTGTGAGGGCGGGGTAGTAGATGAAGGAGGAGAGGGTGGAGAAGAGGGCGGCGAGGGAGGTGGCGAGGGTTAGGAGGGTTTTTTGAGGGGGGGTGTAGATTGTGAAGGGTTCGGTAGCCTCGGGGGACGCATTTTGGGTGGTGTGAGGTGGTGAGGAGTGTGAGGGTGGTGGTGGCGAGGGTTCCCTTTCGTCGGGAGGGGTCACAGTGATGTCAGGGATGGAGAGGGAGGAGGAGGAGGACGGGGAAGTTGTGCCTGGCGCTGTGGGACGGGAATTGAGGACGGAGGTTCCGAGGGACGACATCTTTGTGGACGTGGAACCTGACCGGATTCCTGGGAGAGGTGGTGCAGTGATCACAGTGCAACCTTTGGGCGGTTGAGAGCATGTGCCAGTGCAACCTTTGGGCGGTTGACAGCATGTGTCAGTGAAACAGAAAACAGGAACCCGCCGAGTACCACACCGGCACACTCGTGCGATTATTACTCGATTCATACCCCCGCATTTTGTCCCCCATCACAAGTGTCAGTTGGGCGTTGGTCCAGCGCTCCTCCGGCGGCGCATGTGGCACCGCATCCCGTGCGGTGTGAGCGCTGATCAACGAATCACACCGCGGCCTCCGTTGACAAACGGAGGCGCCTGCATGTGGATATGCGTGACGGGCGGCCAGATGCAGGGTATGACAGCGAGGTCGGACATGGCGTCTCGCGCCGACCCGGTAATATCGATGTGGCTGGTCTTGGTGCAGCCATCGTCCCGCCGCATCGGAGCCCTGCATTTTCTTCTTGCAGGCGGCCCGAGGAACTACCAAGTGCCGGATCGTGGCTCGATCGCCCTGATGCAACGGGCCGCGACACCCTTGGCTGCGGGTGGCGGTTGGGCTGAGACTGGGGTGTCAATAGCAAGATTGGGATCTGTGCGTCGGCTTGCTTCTTCCAATGTGTGAATTACTGCTGCAAACTCTGTCTAGTCTTGGTCTCTCAACTCTGTGGCCTCACCATCTCTAATCTCTAGTATCGTGGTGGTTCTATCTGACCAAATTCCCAACCCAGCTCACAAATGCACCTGGGGGGCGTTGCGTTGCGCTGCTTCCTCCTCCTCCACGCGCTCGACCAGAAGTCGCATGTTGTTGACAAAGCTGAAATATGTTAGCTGAGCCCGGAAACACGGAGTGTAATACCACGTACATCTCACGCAGCTTCAGGTCGTAAGGATACAGAACCGACAGCAAGATCTGGCCCCTGAGCATGTAGAGGCTGTTTCGGCTGTCAACGTCCTCCTCGGGCTCCGAAATTGGGACGTGTTTCCAGTACTCTTTGAGGTACGGCTTGCCGAGGGGGTATCGCGGGTTGCGGAACACGCCCAGGTCGACTGATTCGATCGGTCAATGAGAAGGTCTGGGGAACGCAAGGCGCCAAAAGCACTCACCCTCGTTGTGCCCCCACATGGCACACGCGTCGAACATGCACACCGTCTCGCCATCAGCCATGTACTTGACATTCCCCGGCCACAAATCCGCATGAATCAGACACGGCGTGACCGATCGCCCATCGCTCTCCAGCGGGCGCAGATACCGCGGCAGCACCTTCTCAAACAACAGCGTGCGCAGCCTCTCAAGCTCCTCATGCGGCTCGCCATTATGCGCGGCGTCCTCCCGATCCAAAAAGTCGCGCATCTGGCGGGTCCAGTACTCCTCCCAGCTGGTGGTCCAGGTGTTATCCTGCGGGAGGTCGCCGAAGCGTGTGTTGACGGGGAAGCCGAACTGGCCCGTGGGGGACTTGCCCATGCTGCGAGAGTGCAGGGCGGCGACAGCGGCCATGTACGATTCCGGGCGGGGGATGTCGTCCTCGATCATCTCGACGAATTCGGCCAGGAAGAAGTGCCTGTCCGGCCGGGATTTGTAGGTCCCCAGCGCGACGGGGCGTGGGACATGCTCGGGGATGAACTCGTAGGCGGCCGACTCGGAGGTGAAGGCGGATTCGACGAGGCCCGGGCCTTGCTCGCCGGAGCCTTCTTTTTCGAAGAAGACTTGGGTGCTGCCGTCGGGTAGGCGGACTTCGATCCTGAAGGTGTTGCAGTAGTCGCTCATGCCGGAGGGCTTGACAGAGACGACCTCGCCGCCCTCAGGAAGGACTTGAGGATGTCAGCATCTTGTTTGATGTTTGGGCATGGAACTTGCAGATTCCAGGTGCTGCATACCAGCGAGGAGGTTCTCGTCCAATTTCAAATGCTCGTTCACATTTCGCACGTCGGTTGCCATGGCGAGCCACAGTCGATGTCTTGCTGCTTAATGTGGTGATCGGGCGAGGGGGAAGAGAGTCTCCCACAGATGGCACGCGATCACTTTTCAAGCGGGGAGCCAAGTTCTTATGGCCGTTGGGACGGACGGCACAGCTGCATGTCACTGTCACTGAGGGTCCATGTCTGCAGCGTCCGCGCCGCCGGCGGCTGGGCTGTTGGGTCGTGCATGGTTTGGGCCACGGCCAATCGAAGGGGTCGTTTCGAGTTTGGCCCCCAGCCAAGGCACAGCCAAAACTGGCCATGGCCACTTGGTACCGCAGCACCGACTCGCCCAGGGCATGCATTGTTGGTTTCAGTTGACCAACCAGCAGCGGGCATAAGACAATAAGCGAAGAGGTCGCGTGGGGGCGAACCGATTTCGGCTGGCGCGGGTTGTTGCTCTCACCAAAAGTTTCCCGACGTTCCTTTGGCCGGCCTTCCTTATACTCGTTGCCACCTTCCAATCGAATCACTTCCTGGATATGGAATGGCATCCTCTCAATCCAAACCTGTATCCTTGACTGTTCTAACTCGTTCCACGCCTGCTTCCATACCACTTCGGCTTCCGTTTTCGACTTCGGGGCTCCCTTCTTTGTAGTGATCCGCTTCAAGTGTGGCCAATAAGGCTCAATCATGTTAAGATCAGGCGAGTTGGGACACCAAAGAAGCTGGCTGACATGAGCGGCATTGAAGATAGCTGCCGGAGCCTTATAGGCATATAATGGAGCCCGATCTTCCTGAACAAGCGTGTCAGGGACACACGCCTGAGCATAAGGGATAAGTATCACGGGAGTGATGCGAAGGTCAACCTTGTGGGTGCGGTGTGATGTTTGTGGTTGCGCGAGGAAGGCAACCAAGAGGCCTGCAGCTGCAGAGGATATGCCTCTGCAGCAGGGCGCAACCCTAACCCTATATACATGACCAGTCACGGCTTGTTAAGCTTCGGTAAGAAGACCTCCTTCTGGTAGGCTATCCCAGTGCCATTCCTCCGAGTTAACGTGCCATGCTTAGCATCCCACTTCTATTGAGGACGCCGGCCACTGTGACGGAGGCTGCCAGACTCAGAGTCTTGCAGCGCTCTGCCAGGCTGTCCTTCAGGGATTCTCCAGGTTACCTTTGGGTGGCTCTCGCCACCA
>MU855749.1:1546-26106 GCA_033296695.1 Staphylotrichum tortipilum
CCGGAGCATGGCCTTGTCCGAATCATCACGGCTCCTGGCTCCGCAACCTCCCACAGAACCCGCGCCTGCTCCCCGCCGGACCGCCCTGCCATCGAGACCGATGGCGGCCTCGAGGGACACGGGCGATATCGCACCCCATCTGGGCCACCAGGCTGACTTGCCCGAGGACCAAGAACGCCCCAGGTCAGACGCGGGGCTGTCGCCGACATTAACACGCGCCTCGCCCGTCTCACCGGCCCCGACGAGTCCCACGCATTACAAGAGTGGCTCCCCAACAAGTCAGGGGAAGACACAGGCTGGGTCGAGCCAAGGGTACATTGGCCAGGTCTGCAGGTGGGTCGCATAGTATTCCATGTTATTGATATCGGGGGCTGCGTTATCTAACGCGACACAGCAACTGCGGCACAACACGAACACCACTCTGGCGGAGATCACCGCAGGGCGAGACCATCTGCAATGCCTGTGGGCTTTACTTGAAGGCCAGGAATGCTTCGCGCCCCACCAACCTGAAGCGGCCGCCGGCCGTCGCCGCCAGCGGGGTCCGGCAGTCGCCCGTCAAGCTGTCCCCCAAGGCCCAGGTGCCGCTGCTGCCCAGCGCGCCGGTAGCAAAATACGTCGCCGCCGACCAGACGCCGTCGGGATCGTGCCCCGGGGGTGGGAGATGCAACGGCACCGGCGGCGCCGAAGGGTGCAGCGGCTGCCCGGCATACAACAACCGGGTCTCCAAGAGCGCGAGCTTGAGCGTGTTGAAATGCCAGGGCGCGTCTAAACCCCAGCCGGCGGCTAGTGCGGATGATCCCACGCCGATCGACATCGGGGCGCTGCACCTTCAGAACCAGAACACCACCGTTGTCATTGCCTGCCAGAACTGCGGGACCACCATCACGCCTCTCTGGCGGAGGGATGAGGCGGGTCACACGATCTGCAACGCTTGCGGTTCGTCATCCTCCTGGTCGATGTTTGGATGTAGATGCTGACTCTGCTCCCAGGACTCTACTACAAGTTACACGGCGTCCATAGGCCGGTGACGATGAAGAAGTCCATCATCAAGCGGCGGAAACGTGTGATACCCGCTGCGGGAGGGGGCCCGGACTCGGAGAGCACACCAAGCGAGCGAGCCGAGTCGCCCCTCTCTGAGGTTGACATTCCGATGGAGAAAGGCTCGGTCAACCCAGACGGGTCCGTGAACCTCGGGCTTCGGCGTCGGGAGGAGACGCCCTTGACCCTCGTGCCGGAAACAGTCTTGCGGCAGAACCGGCAGACATCACCGCTACCGTCGAGCGACCTGGGGCAATACCACTCAACCCACCCCAACCATCCTCAGCACATCCCCGAGTCGCTGATCAACGAGAACCGGCTTGCCCCCTTGACGTCAATACCCATGCCTCAGGATCGGCAATCCTCGTTGTCGCCGGCATCCTTCCTCTCGCCATCACGGAAACGGTCGTTCTCGGCCGCTGAGATGGACCCGCAGAGCCAGGGCGACGCGGACCATCCAAAACGTCTCTCCTCCATCAAGTCCATCCTCAACCCGACGGCGTCAAGCCCGGGACCGGACGATCTCTCGGAGCAGCAGCAACGACAGCAGTATTTCGTGACACCGGGCAGCACGGCGGCGTCGACACCAAGTCCGGGGGTGTACCCCAGCGGCGGGCCGACCTCTGCTCCGCAGCAGACACCGAGCGGGTCTGCGCGCGAGGCGGAGAGGGTCAAGGCGGAGCGGCGGGCGGTGTTGGAGCGGGAGCGGGAGATGATGAGGGAGTTGCTGGCGGCGAAAGAGAGGGAGCTGGCGGAGCTGGGGGAATGAAGTCTTCTGGCTAGGTGGTTGTGGGGGGAAAGGGCGGGATGGGATAGATTCCTCGTCGAAGCTCACGCCAAGAAGGGGGAGCCCCTGAAAAGGATGGTTGTGTGTGTGTTTTTGTTTCAAGTGTAATTGACGGATGGCAAACGAATATGGCGTTTAGTGTGCTGGAAAGCCTGTGGATTAATCATGTTGTTGATAACCTGCAATATGTTCAGTCATGTCTCTGCCCAGCTGGCTGTTTCTCCAAACCCCCCCACCCCCTATCCCGACGACGACGTCATCTTCACCGGGCTGCCAAGCCCAGCGAACGCGGCTGGCGTGGCGCAGCCCTGCTGCTCTCTCTTTCCGCGTCGCACGTCCCCTCACCTCAAAAAGGTGCGACAACGACAGCGCCAAGGCTGTACGGCTCCACTTTTGTGTCGCAAGCTCCCCCAGCTCTCTTGCCCAGCTCTGCCTGCTTCTAGCTCCCTGCCAACTTCCTCCTCCTTGGAACAAACAAACGAACGGATAGACGACAGCTGTCTTTTTCTCGCAATCGCCCGCGCGCGCTGCATCGAAAGCACGCGACCATTGAGAAGGACAGTTTCGGGGGGTTTTGAGATTTTTGACACGACTGTGATAACGATACGATTTCCGACTCTTGCGCTCCGCCCACTTGCCCTGGGGATAAAGATCAATTCAAGACCGAGAGTCCCGGAGAAAGGAGCCGAAACCGGGTCGCGACAGACGCACCTACCTACGCACATACAAACACAAACACACGAAACGACGCTGCAGCAACAGCAATTCAAGATGGATTTCTCGGATACCTTGTAGGTGCACCCACGGCCAAGACACCGACACCGACACGCAGAATGCGCGAGATCGATCATCCTCGCCCAATCCACCTCCCCCGTTTGGGCCGACTTGGGACATGCTCGACGCGCGCGCTGGGTGGGTAGGAAGGAATCAGGGAGGTTGGGGGAGCGTGAAAGGTGATGGGGCCCGTCACCGCGGCTTTGGCCGGCGCTGCTCTACCACCGACCCGACGACCCGGACACCTGGTGCGCGTCGTTCGGATGCATACCTGGGAGAGCGAGCGGGGAGGCGATGGGGGGAGGGAGGCGCGGCCTCCCTCGCTCTCTGGGTGGTATGGAGACGGCTCGGGGCGCGCGTGGATGGGAGAGAAGGGGGGGGGGGGGGGGGGGGGGGGGGGGGGTTGGATGCTCCAAGTGAAATGATGTGGCATGCATGGGCTGACCGTCCCGGGCGTTGTTCTAGTCGCATTGTGAACCTCGTCGTGGCCGTGTTGATGGTCCTCGGCGGCGTGTCGCAGTTCTTTCCCATCACGTTGTAAGTTTCCCCCCGAGTGTCCCCGGTTTGGTTTGGAATGGAGGGATGGTGGGTGCTGATCACGTTGCCTGCGTACAGCCAGCCGGCGATTATCGGCATCTATGTGATCATCTTTGGGCTGGGTGAGTTTTTGCTGGCCGGCTCGGTTCCCCTATACTGTGTGTGGAGTGCGTTTGCTGACGTGTTTTGGTTGATTGATAGCCACCGGCCTGCTTGGTACGAACCCCTCAACCTGTCCTCGCCCGACAATCCCAATCCCCATGGCCGGCCTACGCCTGAGAGGGGAAAACACATGCTAACCGTTGCCCGCCGGGCCCGCAGAGTTCCAGATCCCGCCGCAGGTCGGGCGCTACGCCTCGTTCCTGTTCTCGTTCCTCGGCCGTGGCATCTGTACGTCCCCTCCCCCGTTTACTTGGCTGGAAACCGTCAACTAACCCTGGCCCCCTTCCTTTTCTTGCGCGCGCGCAGTCTACATCTTTGTCGGCTGCATCCTGCTCCACGACCATGTCCTCCGCATCATCGCTGGCTCCATCGTCGGCGTCATCGGCGTCGCCTACGTCGCCCTCGAGTTCGTCCCGTCCATCGAGCCACCGGCCAACATGCGCGAGGCGGACGCCGGCTGGGGTGCCGAGCAGGTGTAAGAGCGGAGTGTGATCATCAGCTGGCGACGCGGGGCGAGCGTTGTTGCCGTGAATGAACCTGCGAGGGCGTAAGAAGGTGGCGGGCAGGGAGGGAGGCGGGGTGTTGTGGGCTTGAGGGGAGGTTTGTAGGTTAAATGTTGGATGTGAGTGATGTGTGGGGAGGAACTGGGCACAGATGGGGCGCGAATGGGTGATATGACGAGTACTTGGTAGTCAACCCGTCATTTTGGGGGGATCTGGGTTTATGACCCAATTTTAAGTCATCTTGATTTGTGTGGCCCGAGGGAAGATGGCCAGTCAACAGGGCATCGGGGGTGATGATATTGATTCCCAGTTCTATGACATACGCGCCCAAGTACCCTCCCAAACCCACCTGCCTGCGCCGTTCGCTTTCCAATAACCAAGAGAGAAAAAAATGGTACAAAACCGGGCAAACCAAAAACTTGATGTCATCCCAGACTAAAGTATCTCCACTCACTCAACGTCAGGCTTCCTTCTTCGCGATCCTGGCACTTCGTCTCACGCCATGAACATCCTTCGCCGCTGGCGTTGCACCCCGAGCCGCCGCCTTTTGTTGGCGGCGCTTTGCACTCTCTTTTGTGCTCGCCTTGGCTGTCTTGGTCTTCGCCGGGGGAGTTTTCTTCTCTGCGGCCTGGCCCCTCCTGGTGCTTCCTGGCTGCTTGCCGCGGGTTGCCCCTTTTGCTGTGGTTGTCACGGGGGCGTTGTCCGGTTTCGGTCCGCTGCGCCTGGTCTTGCTGCTGCTTGTCGGCTCCGGGGGAGGTGATGCATCAGAGCCCCGACCGGGCTCGGGCTCGGGCTGGTCTGGGCCGGCGTGCGGTTGCGCGACGGGACTCTGGTTCGTCCGCGATTTCTGGCGGATGGAACGAGCAAGATCGGGGCCTGGTTTCGGGCTCGTCAAGGCGCGTTTGGAAGGCCATTCCTCCTCCTCCTCCTCCGCTTCGTCTTCACTGTCGACGGGGCCCATTCTTAACCGCTTGGGCGACCACGAAGGCTCTGAGCCATAAGGTGGAAGCGACGACTGGCGATGCAGCCAAAGGGTATCGTCCGATATGTGGCCGGGGGGGACCTTGTACTCTCTCCTGAGTTGCCTGGTTGTCGCGGCTGGGCCATCAAGGGCCGTCTCATCGCCGGCTTCCTTGCGCAACCGGCGTAGAAAGGCATCGACTGACGGCAGCAGGTTAAGTACGCGGAGTATCAAGGACCTTTGGGTCGATATCTGCGATATGTGGTCCCATCGTTCGCGACCCGGCTTGGTGCGATTTTGCATGTCCATTTCCAGATGGCCTCGCAGGTAAGCGACAAAGGCGGCGACGGCGTCGATGGGGCTCAGATCCCGGAGGGGAGGCAGACCGTCAAGGGCGCGGCGTTTCCCGAACCTCTTCCACAGCGCTAACTGATCCTCCCAGAAAAAGAGCTCACGGTAATAGAAGTCGTCGATGTGCTGCGCTCCATCATCGCCGCCTCGCAGATGGTCGGCAAGATCCCCGGGTCGGCAGTCGGCCCACGGACGCATAGGCACCCCGCCGACCTCGATGAGCTCGTCAAAGGCGTTCCGTGCCTGGATCTCAGGCGGCTCGAGGCTCTCGGTGCGTTCCCTGGGCGTGGGAGTTAGTGCGTGGAAGGGATCACAACCCGGCCAGCTACGCGGGTGCAAACCTCATGAGTTTCTCGTTGACCTTTTCGAGGTTGATCCTGCCGAAAAGCGACGGAGAGGGAGGCCGGCTGCCATAAAAGTTGCGCTGGATTTTGGGCGATGGGGGGCAGTCGGCTTCGGCTTCGGCGTCGGCGTCGGCGTCGCCATGATAGCTAGGCGCAACGGAAACGGGCGAGGCCATGATGGGCGGCGGTGATGTCGACGTCGGGTGTGGGCAAAACCAAGGGAGACGCCGCGAAGTCGGTGCAATTTGTTGAGATGCGGCCAGGGAAGTGGGCGCTGGAGCTGGAACCGCCGTGCCTTGTGGCGGGCGTGGGTGCGCAGGTTTCTTTGTTTCTTTGTTTCTTCCTTTGTGCTGAGCGGCAACCAACCTGGAACCGTGCCGCTGGCTGTTGGACGACACGTTGAGAGGTCGTTAGGGACGGGGCGGTGATTGGCTTGTTGCGGGGGGGGGGGCGCAGTGGGCGCTTACCTAGCCACCGCCCGTGGACGGCATGCACATGCCACATGATGCCAGATGCCAGCTCGTTGGTTACAGAGTATTACCTATTTAGGTATTTCCATCTCTCCAGAGTTGTTTCGGGCCACGCCCGTGACGGCCAACCAAGCAACCAACCAGGCTCCCAAGCAACCATACCGTCAGCCCAACAGGCCCGCGAAGGGGGGAGGGGGGAGGGTCGGAGAGGGTGGACGGGTTAAAGCCCGACGAGGCCCAGCAGCTATGTGATGGCTGGCCCTGATCCTCCCTCCCTGATCCTCCCTCCCCCATCGTCACACCCCCGTTCCCTCCTCTGCCTCCTCTACTTCCATCCGAGCCCATCCCATCCCATCCCATCCCATCGCAGTCCCTCTCGCTCGCGACACCTCCCTTGCTTGCCATGGAGGGCGGCCCGTTTTCCCAGGCTGGGCGCCCAGTCGCCGCCTCCGATCTCGTCCTGTCCATGACAGTCTCCATTGCCAGCTTCACAGACTTCCAACGCTTCGTCAGCGACAACCGGCGGCGCCTCAGGCCAGGGGGATCGCGCGGGAATTTGCCCGAGCCTGGCTCCCGCTCTCGAGCCACGACCGAGGAGGTCCCCCATTGCATCGCCGCCCTGACCTTTCTCGACCCCCCCGCCCAGTCCCGAGCATCCTTCGTCATTGGCCGAGACCCCAACCGGTGTGACATCGTCTGCGCGAACCCGCCCGTCGGCAATGAGCACTTCCAGCTGGGCTTTGTAGGCGACCACCTTGTCCTGTCCGACGTCTCGGTGCGCGGGAGCAAGATCTATCTGGACGGCTGCGGCCTCCACCGGACCTGGCCAACCCCGGAGACGCCATACAGGTGCTTTCTGCCTCCCGGGTGCGAGGCCGTGCTCAACATCCCGGGCTATGAGTTCAAATTCACTGTCCGGGCCCGTGAGGGTGCTGAACTCGACGAATTCCGACGGAAGCGTGCTGCTTTCCTCGCCACCACCTCCCCCATTGGGCGCTTGATCCTCGCCTCGCAGACAACGACCCAAGCCCCATCCGCCTCACTGTCCCCCCTCCCCGACCCCGGAAACAAACTCAAGTACATGTACTGGTTTGAGTCCGACTTGGGGCGTGGAGGCCAGGGTGTCGTGCACCAAGTCCGTCGCCTGCAGGATTGGGAACCCTTTGCCGCAAAGCACGTCCTCGAGCGCAGCCGCCAGCGGACCTCCAAATCCGACAAAGAGTTTGAGAGCGAAAGCCAGAGGCTGAAGCAGGAAATGTCGACGCTTCAAGCCCTCGAGCACAAGCACATTGTGAAGTATGTGGACTGGTATAACGATGGCAACGACCGCTGGCATCTCATCATGGAACTCTGCCCCCTCGGCAGCCTCCAGGCCATGATCGGCAACGCAACGGTTGTTTTCTCTCGCCGCATGATTGCCGAGATGCTGCAACAGGTGGCCGGGGGCTTGCATTACCTCCACGGCAAGGGCGTTGCGCACCGCGACCTCAAGCCCGGAAACATCCTTGTGCGCAGCTTGAACCCCCTGTCGCTCGCCCTCTGCGACTTTGGCCTGGCCAAACAGAGCGTCCGCGACGACGGCGCCATGACAACACACTGCGGCACGAGGCCCTTCATGGCCCCCGAGATGTGGACGGCTGGCCGCTACACCAGGGAGGTCGACATCTGGGCCCTCGGCATCGTCGGTGCCATGCTGCTCCGGATCGCGTTTCCGAGACTCTCGCCCAACGCCCCCCACTCACAATACCCAAAACTGATCCGCGAGCGAGTCATAACCATGCGCAACGCTGACCGCGATGACGAGGTCGTGGCCCTGGTGGCGCGGATGCTGGCCTGGGACCCCCGCGACCGCCCCAGCGCGAAAGAATGCCTCGAAGACGCGACCGAGATCCTCAAAGCGCTGCGCCGGCCGCAACCGGCAGCCCCGAGGTCGGGCGCGGCCCCCTCCCTGGCCACCCTGCCGCCGCCGCCACCGCCGCCGCTCAGCATGTCCAGCGGTTCCGGGACGCCGTTCCGGTCGTCCGAGGTCCGCGCAATGGAGCGCGAGCTCCAATTTTCTACTTTGCGCAGGCCGGGGTTCGTCGCCGCCTCGCAGAAGCGCGACACCACCGCTCTGCCGCGGTCCAACTCGATGGAGGCGCCGGCGCCCAAGCAGGTCCGCACCGATGACCAGCGGGCGCGGACGGGCAACGGTCCCGGCCCTGGCCCACAGCCCGGCAACTACTCGTACGCGCCGAGCCAGGTTGTCACGCAGGTCAGGAGGGATACCACGCTGGCGCCTCGCTCCGGCTTGTTGTCGATGCCGCAGAACGGCCCTGGGATTGGTCCTGGGGTTGGCCGTGGCGCTGGTCCTGGGGTTGGCCGCGGCGCTGGTCCCGGGGTTGGCCGCGGCGCTGGCCCTGAGGTCGGCCGTGGAGCTGGTTCCAGGGTTGGTCCCCGGCTTGGCCCCGGAGCAGGCCGTGGACTTGACCGTGGAGTTGGCTATGGGCCTCTCAGTGAGATCAGCCGTCATGACGAGAAAACACTCCGCGAAAACACCGTCCGCGGGAACGGCGGTCGCGGAAACAGCAGTGAGAATGGCAGCGGGAATGGTGATGGTGGAATTAGAAACGAGCCCCAGCGGAAGGCTTCAAGTGGGTGGTTGTCATCTTTGTCCAGGGTTAGGGATCGGGCCCCGATAAGCAGTTCGATAGTGTCAGAAGAGGAATGAGTGGCTTATCGCGAGCCCCACGAGGGGTCGAGCACTCTCAAAATTTTGAGACGCCTGGTCGTCAAGGTTCCCCCGCAATCACGGCCAGAGCAGCTCAGTGACAGCGAAGCTCAAAAACACCACCCAACACCAACCAACCCGCTCGAATTCCGCATTTCAAAAGGACGTGTTCGAACACCATCCGGGATTGACACATCCCCGCACAGACGCAATGGGCAAGAAGCGGTCAAGAGAAGTCGACGGGCAGGGCGACATCGCAATGGCCGAGGCCGACCCCCGCGCGGGCAAGAAGACCGAGGACGATGACAGCTCCGACGACGAGGTGAGAGCGTGCCTCCCCCACTTCCCTTCCCATCGAGACAATAGGGGTAATAAGGGGTAAACAAATATCCCCTCCACCAAGGCTGACGCAACGGGGCACGACCGAACCGGCAGGACATGGACATTGTCAACGTCGACTTTGAGCTCTTCAACTACGACGCGCAGATCGACTTCCACGGGGTCAAGACGCTGCTGCGGCAGCTTCTCGACGCCGACGCGCAGCTCTTCGACCTGTCCGGCCTGAGCGACCTCATCGTCGAGCAAAACACCATCGGGTCGACGTGCAAGGTCGACGACAAGGCCAACGACGCCTACGCCTTCCTCACCGTGCTCAACGCGCACGAGCACAGCGCCAAGAAGCCCGTCGCCCAGCTGGTCGAGTACCTGACGGCGCGGGCCAAGACGGCGACTTCGGACGAGGAGGAGGAGGGTGGCAGCAGCCTGGCGACGGCAGTGCCCGAGGTGCTCGGGTCGGGCGCGCAGGTCGGGCTAGTGCTGGCGGAGCGGCTGCTCAACATGCCGGCCGAGGTGATCCCGCCCATGTGGTCGTGCATGGTGGACGAGGTGGAGGCGGCGGTGGAGGACGGGGAGCCGTACGAGTTCTCGCACTACCTGGTGGTGTCGCGGGCGTACCGCGAGGTGGCGTCGAGCCTGGACCAGACGAGCCGGCGGCAGAAGAAGGCGCGCGACGAGGCCGAGCTGCAGTACTTCCACCCGGAGGACGAGGAGATGCGCAAGCACGCCGTCGCGTCGGGCACCTACGAGTTCACACGCGAGGGCGAGTCGGTCGCCGACAGCAAGCGGGCGTTTCAGGAGATGGGCATCAAGCCGTGCGGGCTGATGATGCTGATCGAGGCGGGCAAGTTCCAGGGCGCGGTGCAGGCGATTGCCGAGTACGTCGGGGCAGCCACATAGGAGGAGGGGGGAGGCGGCAGCGGATATAGGGGCCGAGTTGTGTGTGGGTGTGTGTGGGTGTGAGTGAGTGTGAGTGAGTGAGTGCGTTTGGGTGTGTGCAAGAGAAGACAAAACATTATCATTATCATTGGACGGGCTCCAGCCGCTGCATGAGGTACTCGACCTCGACCTCCTTGGTCAGGGGGATGACAAAGTCCTCATACATGGAGACGACGGCGTCGACGTTGATCTTGCTCTGGTCCCAGCCGTCGGGCCCCAGCGACGGATCGGTGCCGTACGTCTGGGCCTTGAGCTTCAGCCTCTCCAGCACCTTCTTCTCGACGGCCTTGTTGGTGATGAGGTCGCCGATGGCGGCGCGGTCGTTGGCGCGGATCAGGCGGGTGAACTTGTCGGCGTCGGACTGAAACTTGGACTCGGCGACGAACTTGCCAAAGTGGATGCGGCGCGAGAGGGCCTGCAGGCAGGCAATGTCGCACGTGGCCGACGAGCCGTAGTTCTCCTGCGACACGCCGCGGTCGCCGCGGCCAAAGTCCGGGCAGACCTTGGGCAGGAACTTTTCAATGTAGAACTGCTTGATCTTGTCGTTGACATTGACGTCGTTGGGGTACAGGATGCGCGGGTAGTGCAGCTTCTCCAGGATGGGCTTCTGCACGGCGTCCGGGAAGAAGGGGAACTCGTCAGGGGACTCGTAGCGGCGGATCAGCGACTGCAGGCGCTCCTGCTCGGCCAGGTACCAGTCGAAGAAGCTGAGGTTGCTGTTGGGTATGGGCACGGCGCCCGGGGTGTAGATATTCTTGTTGAGCGGGAACTGCACGCGCTCGATCAGGTGGAAGGTGATGGTGTCCTCCAGGCGGCTGGCGGGGGAAAACGCGGTGTGTGAGCATCCAGGTCGGCGGTGACGGCGGGGATGCCCCTAATGGTCCGGGTGGAAGGGGGGGAGGGAGAGGAGGGCCGAGGGCACTCGACTTGGACGACTCACATCAACTGGAAGCGGATGCGGTTCAGGTCCAGGGCCTGGGCCGACTCGGAGAGGTCAATTAGCGAGTCCATGGCTGGTGGGTGTGTTCCGAAGAGCCTGGGTTGTCTGTCGTAGGTTTCTGGGTGTTGGGAGAGAGGGGAAAAGGGGGGAAAGGCTGATGTTGGGCAAATCCCACTGAGACAGGGCGGGCAAGGATGTGACGCAGCGCGAGAAAGAATGTGGTTTTGCCATGGCTCTTGGCGTGCTCCAGCCCGCCCTCTTTGCCCGCTGTGGGTGTGGATGCGGAATTGGAGCTGAATTCCTGTGTTGCAGCAGCCAATGCGTGCCCCTGTCACCTTTAGGTGGGCCCCACAAGGCCCCGAACGGGCAACTGCGCGCTGCAAGGATTGCCGGTTCGAACAATTTTTGTGCCGGATTGGCTGCTCGGGCTCTGTTTGGCTGCTGTGTGCTGCTTGGCTCGAGGGGCATTTCCTCGCCCAGATCTGCTCTGCCGTGGCCTTCCGCACTGGTGCATACCCTTCACTGCCCGCCACCTAATAGCCCTGCGTTACCTGACCCCAGCTCCCGCCATCCACATTACACTCCCCGCCCAAACACCACGCAGATCCGACCGTGACCCGCCTGCTCCATTGATGACCATCGCATCTCGACCCTGCCCTGGATAGCCCGCCGCCGCCGCACGCGCGTGCTCGCGACCCATTGATCTCGCCCGGGCCGAGGGGGGCAAATTCTGCTGCCGGTCCCCGACGGGATGGCCGACCCGGGCCGTGACGATGACTTCCCGGACCTGGGGTCATTTGACGACGACTCCTCGGTGATATCTGTGAGCGCGCCGCTTCCCCGGGAATCTCGAGATGGAGATGGCTCAGGCTGGGCAAGCCGAGTTGGCTGAGCCGCGGCACAAACGCCCCTCCAAACACCACAACACTGGGCTAACCACAGGCGCGACGCCAATGGCAGACCCGAGGACTCGAGGCCTTCGGCCGCAAGGTCACCTCCACAGCCTCGCACCTGATCGCCCCGCGCTCCGATCCCGGGTCAAACCCCCACTACCAGAGCGCCATGAGCGAGGTCCACCGCCAGCTGCGCCGCCCGGCCCTCCAGAAGAGCATGTTCTCCATGGCCCGCACCACCCCGACCGACCTGGTGCGTTCGCGCCTGTCCACCAAGGAGATCCAGTCGCGCGCCCTGTCGTACGTGCCCGAGGAGCTGCTGCAGAACATACCCGAGGGCGAGAACAGCTACTCGCTCTTCCAGGGCTTCCAGGCCAGCTTCCCCGACTTCACCGACAACAGCGGCAAGAAGCACCGCCGCCGCGTCTCGCGCGGCCGGAAGCTGCTCGACGAGGTGCCCGCCACCCCCGACGGGACCCCCGAGTCGGTCCACAAGCTCAAGAAGGAGAAGGCGTCCATGATGCACCAGCTGGAAATGCTGAGCATCCGCAAGAACATGGCGAGCTGCGAGATCCGCGAGGTCGACGCCAAGATCGAGAACCTGGCCGGCATGCGCCGCATCATCCTGGACCGGCTGGCGAACCTGGAGCAGGACGAAGCCCTGCTCGAGCACGATAGTGAGGCTGCCCCCTATGTCCCGCCGTCCCGGCATTCCCTTGGCACAGCTAACTAACAGCCGCCAGTTGTCGAGGTCGAGAGCAGGCTAGAGGAGGCGTTGGAGTTGGCGGCCGAGGCAGAGTCGGTAGCATTGCGGACACCAACGAAATCAGACGACGAGGAGGCGTCGGACGGCGGCGGCGTGCGGGGGTTCATGTCGCAGTCCGTCTACGACAAGCTCCCCTCGGCGAACAGCACCCCGTCCAAGAAGAAGCCGCGAAACATCCGGCGGAAATCCATGCCCATTCTGCACGAGCACTTCGAGCCGGGGACCATGATCCGCTCGATGCGTGCGCACCACGACAACATCACAGCGGTCGACTTCGACGCCCCCTTCGGACTCGCCGTGACGGCAGCTATGGACGACTCGGTACGCGTGTGGGACCTGAACGCGGGGCGATGCATCGGCGTGCTGGAGGGCCACACGGCCTCGGTCCGGACCCTCCAGGTTGAGGACAACTTCCTTGCCACGGGCTCGATGGACGCTACGATCCGGCTCTGGGATCTGAGCAAGGCGCACTACGACCCGCAGGGCAGCCAGTTCGGCAAGGAGGAGGACGACGAGGACGCCATTGCGTTCGGCAACCCGGACGACCAACCGGTCGACCCGCCTGCCGGCAGCATGTCGGACTGCCCGCTCTTCACGCTGCAGGCGCACCTGGATGAGATCACGGCGCTGCACTTCCGCGACAACGTGCTCGTCTCGGGCTCGGCCGACAAGACGCTGCGCCAGTGGGACCTGGAGAAGGGCCGGTGCGTGCAGACGCTCGACGTCATGTGGGCCGCCGCACAGGCCTCGGCGCTCTCGACGGGCGACGGCGGCAGTGGCGGGCCCTGGCGCCAGACCACCCGCGCCGCCGACATGTCAGCCGACTTTGTGGGAGCGCTGCAGGTGTTCGAGTCGGCGCTGGCGTGCGGCACCGCCGATGGCATGGTCCGCCTGTGGGATCTGCGCAGCGGCCAGGTGCATCGCAGCCTCGTCGGCCACACGGGACCGGTGACATGCCTGCAGTTTGACGATGTCCACCTGGTGACGGGCAGCCTGGACAGGAGTGTGCGGGTAAGAGAAATCCTCCATCCCGCGGAAGAGAGAGATATTTGTGATTTTCTAACACCAACATCTCCAGATATGGGACCTGCGCACGGGGTCCATCTACGATGCCTACGCCTACGACAACCCCGTGACGAGCATGATGTTCGACTCGCGGCGGATCGTCAGCGCGGCCGGCGAGGACGTTGTCAAGGTGTACGACAAGGTCGAGGGGCGGCACTGGGACTGCGGGGCGGGCATCGCCGAGGCCGGCGAGGGCAAGTCGCCCGCTGTCGTCGAGCGCGTGCGCATCCGCGACGGCTACCTGGTCGAGGGCCGCCGGGACGGCGTGGTCGGCGTCTGGACGTGCTGAATGTCGCGAGACTGACGGATTGTCTGCCTGCCTGTCTGCCTGCCTGCCGACCGACCTACTTACCTGCCCTATGTATATAGTACGACACATGTGTGCGAGAGTGTGAGACTGGGTGTATGAATACGGACTCAGCAGGAGATGGAGGCGCGGCGGTGGAGGCGGGGGCGGATGGGCTAGGGTTGGGCTGGGATGGGATGGTTCGGATGGGATGGGATGAGATGAGATGAGATCTAGAGATGGAAATGCGACAATGCGATCATGCCACATGCCAGTCCCGTCCCTCCCGCATCCACTTCTGGGAACGGGCTGAATTCACTCAGGCCAATGGGAGGGAGGGGGAATCCCGGAAAGGGCAACTCGTTTGCTTGGTGAGGAGAAGTCCGTCGCTGTCACGGCACTACTGCACACGTGGTTGCACGAACGATACTCTCCCCGCGCGGGCCACACGGGCTGCAGGAGGAGGGATTCCAAAGCAACCGATACCGTCTGGAGAGAGACGGCGGTCTCATTCAACCGCCGCCAAGGTAAAAATATCGCCGCAAGCAATGGTTCGGGATGGAGTTCCAGCAACCTTTGTTTAACTATATTTTGGCCACACTGACTTCCAGACCGCCCAATACTTCCCAAACGATACGAAGCTATGTTTCTCGATACCAGATACGAAAGGTGATGAACCTGACGGAGGTCCCTCTACAGCAATCAATATCACATGGGCCCCATGCCAGTGCCATTTGTATCTCACCAGCTCTTTCGCATCTGGCGCAACAGGGTGCTGCGTTCCATGGTGGCCAGCTGCCTCAGGCACTACCTACCTAGGACGAATATTTTCTTGGTCTTGCCTTCCAAGAGCACAATCTGTCACGGGCCGGGTTGCTCCTTCCCTCGTGATAGTAACAACGGTGCCTGCCTGGTCAAGAATGTCACCAAGTCCAACAGGTTTCACAGACTTCTTCGAGACTCAAACTCCCGCAGTGAGGCCAGGACCTCCCGACAACCCCAGGAGGCCGCATCGCATGCAGCACTCGATCCGTCCGACATGGAACCACAACCCCGAGACACTCCCGGCCCGAGTGAACTGTTTGCGGCCGCCACCAGGAACAAGCCGCAGCGGACCTATTCACACAAAGGGAGGAATGCCCGGATCCCGTTGCTTCCTGCGCTTAAGCCGTCTCGCGACTTGCCTCCTCCCGCACACAAGCGCGTCGAATTCCAGGCTGTCCGAGTAGGTCGCTCGAATAACTGGGAACTGATCCCCCTGGGTTCTGTGGAACCACTCGAAGTTGCGCAGGAGACAACTAGGCCGCCTGCAGCACGCGATGAAGACAATAGTACGTGTTCAACCCCGCGTGCTTGTTGCTGAACTCTGGATATCCCGTCTTAACCGAACCTCGCCTACACAGTTACTTCGCCGGTCACCCCACCCAAGTCTTCCCGAGAGTCAGGCGAATCTGAGGGGAGCGAAGGCCCAGAAGCAGATGATGAGGAAGAAGATGGTGACTGTGAAGATGATGATCTCATCATCCTCTCTCGTCACCCCCCAAGCAGCAGCCTCAAACACGACAGACGAACGGGAAATGGAACGAGGAGCCTCCGACGGCGACCTTTTCTCATCTTCGACAGAACCGAGGCCAAGGGCTACAAACAGCTGAATCACCGACCCCAGCCTGATGCCGTGCCACTCCCATCAAGCTACCGACCAGGCGACGGCTTCTCCGGCCGTGAGGCCAAACCCAATGGCTCAAACTTCCTGACCCGGAACGGCAAACAGTCCGTCATAACCGGGCCACATGTGGGCATCCTCGACCTGACGCAGTCTGAGCCGCCGCCGGCCAAGAACAAACGGAGATTCCGAAGAGCCAACATGGAAGACAATTCGTTCATGCCACCCCAGAAGAAGACAAAGCATGCCCAGCGACCACTGGGGCCAAAGGATCCCAACCAGCAACTAAAACCCACGGCGGCAGCTCCAGACCAGGAGAAGAAGACAAGCGTTGCCCATGTCAAAACGAACAACACCATGAAAGAGCCAACAGTTCAGGAGACCACAGCTGAAAACACCAGCGAGGAGAACGACCAACCACAAGATCCCAGTCCCGTCACCAACACCAACCAGCCGCCGCAATCTGCCACCAACACCAGTCCCCAAGCGCATCCCAACACCACTCAACAGAGTGTCTCCAACCAAGACGCAAAATTCCAAGTGCCCACCCCACACAACAACAAAGAAGTGGACACGATCCTCATCATCGAAAGGAGTGATGACGCGCCGCACGAGCCGTCAGGTGTGCTCGGCGACGCCGGCGACGCTGGCAACCACGACAGCTGCGAAACACAGGTCTTGTCCACCCTACCACAATGGCCCAAAACCTGGGCGCTGTCAGCCTTTCCGATGTCTCCGTCTCGGCGGGCTGGTGGGGAAGGGAAGCGGGGCTTCAGACGGGTTAATACGCAATGATGGGGCTGGATGTCGCCGTTGTCTCGTACGGGAGACCGGGCTTGCAGAGGTTGATGTTGCAAAAGGGCCGTTGTTGTCGGCAGTGGGGATATAAAGGGGGAGACTCGTGCAAAACACAAACGCTGAGCAAGGGCAGGCAGGCTTTGCTGATCTGGCTCGACGCCATCAAGACCATCTCTTGTTATCTTAGCGGGACATCAGTAGCTGTAAATCACCGTGTCAACAACAAATGAACCAACCTCCTATCGCAGAAGTCATCACTGACTCACTCACTCAAATGAAACAAAAACCAAGCGTAGAATTCCGCTCCCAACGCCAAGTCACCCCTTTCCCAGCCGCGACCCCCAAGCCCTCTTTTACGGATATACCCATACAAATAACCAGTCCAGTTCGTCACCACCACACCCCTACATCTCCCCAACTCACTCTCACTTGGCCCCCTTCCCCTTTGCCTCCGTCTCGCCCAGCTCGCGGATAAACACCTTGGTCCGTCCCTCCCCGCTGTAATCCTCCATGCCTGTCTCAAACCCAGGGCACACACCGACCGCAAGATACCGCCCGTCGGCCGAAAACGCGAGGGCGGCCACGGCGTCGGGAAACTTCTGGTACTGGCGCATGCGGCGCTTGGCCTCTGCGTCCCATAGCGCGACGGTGCCGTCGCCGCCGCCCGAGGCGAAGGTGCCGAAGCGCGGGTGGAAGGCGAGGGCGTTGACGGGGTAGACGACGTCGCCGCCGCCCTCGTCGTCGGGGGCGGCCTGGCGGTGGCACTTGAAGGCGTACTTGCGGGCCTGCGACTCGGGGGTGTCCTCGAACCACTCGACGGCCACGCGGCCCTCGATGCTCGACGTGGCGTAGCCGGCGTCGTTGGGCATGCAGGCGACAGCGCGGGTGAGGAATTTGAGGGAGGACTCGCGCTGTTGCCACGGCTGTGGAGGGGTGTTGGTCTGGGAGGAGAGGGCGGAGGCGAGCGTCGGGAGGTCGTAGATGTGCACCAGCCGGGCGGCCATGGCGACGACGAGCTTGGTGGGGCTTGCGGCCAGGGCGTGCGGTTTGCCGGGGAGGGGAATGGTGAGGGGTGGTTGAGAGGGGGCGGTGCAGTTATGGATGTGGAGGGTGTTGTCCCAGGAGGCGGATATAAGGAGGGCTGTGAACACAGCGGCTGGTTAGTCCGGGGTGTGATTTCAAAGGGAGGAAGTTTTGGAGAGGTGGGCGTACAGTTATCGGCGCTGTAGACGACGCACCGGACGGGCTCCGCGTGCTTGCTCATGACCGTCTGCTCCCCCGACGCAAGGTCGATTCGCTTGACCAGGTGATCCATCCCCGCGGTGAAGGCCTCGTCGGGGCTCGCGCCGAAGCAGACGTCCAGCACGGGGGCGCGGTGCTCAAAGGTGCCGACCAGACCCGCCTCCTCCGCGCCGCTGGCCACCTCGTAGAGATACACGTTCTTGTCCCATGACGAAACAAGCAGTCGCCTCGATGCGCCGGGCGCGAAGACGAGGGCCGAGATGGCGTCGTTGGGCGGTTGCGCCACCTCGAATTGCGTTGCTGCAGTTGAGGGTGTCCATGTTAGCGATGCGTGCCCAAAACAATGGGTAACGGACCGGGATGAAAGAAGTCAAGTGTACCTGGTGCCATGGCGGTTGCGGTGCTGTTGCGAAAGGGCGAGGAAACTATCCCAGGATCCCAGGTCAACAAGGTGAGGAGGGGAGCTTCCTCACAGCAAGCTCAAAGTCGGGGGCCAAGCAAATGCAAGGCGCCGTGCTGGGGCAACACCTGCAGGTAAACAAGGGTACGACTTCTGCCGCGCGACACCGCTAAATTTCAAAGCAGCCCCACTTGGAAGCTCTGACGTGGGGGAACAGCTTCCCGCCTGCATCGCGCCCTGAGCACCTGCTGATGAATGAACTTGGCGGGGCAAGACACGGAGGGCTGACTTGCAACTTGCCCCAACTCACAACCATCTTCATTCTGGCTGCTGCTCAAGAATCACGGATAGACAGCTATTCTTGCCCGAGTATTTTCGACATCTAACAACATCCCGCGACATGCCGTTCGGTCAGCTCGTCGTCGGTAGCCCCGGCGCGGGGAAGAGCACGTATTGCGACGGCAGTGAGTTGAGCTCTCTCTCCTCCCCAAACCAGCCAATCCTCTAGGCCAATCCGATCAACTGACAATAACCACAAACAGTGCACCAATTCCTAGGCGCCATCGGCCGCCAGTGCTCCGTCGTCAACCTCGACCCAGCCAACGACCGAACCAACTACCCGTGCGCGCTCGACATCCGCAGCCTGGTGACGCTCGAGGAGATCATGTCGGACGACCGGCTCGGCCCCAACGGCGGTATACTGTACGCGCTCGAGGAGCTGGAGCACAACATGGACTGGCTCGAGGAGGGGTTGAAGGAGCTGGGCGACGACTACGTCCTCTTCGACTGTCCTGGCCAGGTCGAGCTGTACACCCACCACACGTCGCTGCGCAACATCTTTTACGGGCTGCAGAAGCTGGGGTATAGGGTGCGTTGTTGTCCGCATCCGGCGTTGCCCCAACTGTCCCTGCCGGGTTTGTTTCACTGACTTGGACGCTGTCTCCGTCTGTATAGCTAGTAGCCGTTCACCTCTCCGACTGCTTCTGCCTCACACAGCCGTCGCTCTACATGTCCAACCTGCTCCTCGCCCTGCGCGCCATGCTGCAGATGGACCTCCCGCACATCAACGTCCTGACCAAGATCGACAAGCTCGCCTCGTACGACCCGCTGCCCTTCAACCTCGACTTCTACACCGAGGTGCAGGACCTGTCGTACCTGACGCCGGCCCTCGAGGCCGAGTCGCCGGCCATGCGCAACGGCAAGTTCGCGCGCCTCAACCAGGCCGTGGCCGACCTCGTCGAGCGCTTCGGCCTTGTCAGCTTCGAGGTGCTGGCGGTCGAGAACAAGAAGAGCATGATGCACCTCCTGCGCGTCATCGACCGCGCCGGCGGGTACGTGTTCGGCACCGCCGAGGGGACCAACGACACCATCTGGCAGGTGGCGATGCGGAACGAGTCGTCGATGGAGGGGGCCCAGGATATCCAGGAGCGGTGGGTCGATAACAAGGAGTTTTATGACGAGATGGAGCGCAAGGCGGAGGAGGAGCAGGAAAATCTCCGACAGGAGCAGGCCGAGCTCCAGGCTGAGATGTCGGGCGGCGTTGATGGTCCTCTAGATGCCTTGTCGCAGGGGTCGGCGCCGATTCCTGATAACGGGATACGGGTAGTCCGCAAGAAAAAGTGACTTTTTTTTCTTTCATCCGTCCTCCGACATGTCGTCGTCGTCGTCGTCGTCGTCCGCTTCCTCTTCATCCTCCTCCTCACCCACCCTGGCGTCGGCCAAAGAAGAACCCCCGCCCCGAGATTGGCTGCTGCCGTCGCTCCGCAGAAGCGCACCAAGGGCGGCGGTTGAAGTCTTTCCGGCCATCTCATCCTTGGCGGCGAGGACGAGCAGGCGGGCGCGGCGGATGGCCTCCTCCTCGACCTTGACGATGGTGCCGCTGACGCGTACGACGCGGAAGACGCAGGGGCGGCCGTCGCGGACGGGCACGCGGCGCATGAAGGCCAGGGCGGCCCAGACGAGGCGGTAGTGTGCACGCGAGACGCGCAGGATGAAGGTCGAGGTCGCGGTGGAGAGGTATTTGACTGGTTGCGGGGGGTGCAGCGGTTAGCCTTTTTCTTCTTCTTTGTCTCTCGGCGGTAGAGTTGGCCTCACCCTGGAGGCTTCGGTCCACGGCGCCCGATCCGCAGTCGCCAAAGAGGGCGGCGACCTCGCTACGGATGCCCCTGAGCAGCAGCTGCGGCCTCAGCTCGTTGGTGGTCGGTTGGTTGTACAGTAGCAGGTCGGGCACGGCGCCCTTGGCCTGGCCGGGCGGGACATCGCCGTAGAGAATGTGCACGAGGAGGTAGCGGTCTTTGAGGCGCACCATGGTGGTGGGCCGATGGTTGCCGTGGCTTTGTGTTTTGCGTGTTTTGAGTTGGTCTGCTGGTTTTGATGCTATGTCCAGGAGCATTGTTTAAGCGGGTTGTTGGATCTCTGGAAATGACCTGCAGCTCTGTATTTATCGATAAGCCCCAACCAGCCCCACCTCTCTTTTTCTCCTTCTCGCATTCACTTGCAATTCTCGCAACCGACCAGTCGGTGTCGCAATCACAACCCAAAGCGCTGTTTTCATCCAGCAATGCCTCGTTACGTTCCCCAAACGGAGGCCCTGCTTGGCACAGGCAGCTGCCAGCAGGGCGCTTCGTCAGTGACGGCCTGTGGTCAAATCGCTGCATGGGAAGGATCCCTCGATGATCGCTTTGTTTCATGTTGCTGTTTGTTTCTTTTAGGTACAGTCGAGGCTTCTCTTCGTAGTATAATAACAATACGCGTACCTCACCGCTGCCGATTGTCCCTCTCTTCTCTGTTGCCATTTTCGAATACAAAAATCAATGCATGAAACAGAACTACCTAACGTACTTGATAAGCGAGCTGCGCAGACAAGCGAGCTGCGCACTGGTAAGGGTTGCACCAAGATTCAGTGGTAGCACTAAGAGCTAATTCCCAGTTTAATCCCGGTTGTTAGTGCTATGACCAATTGTCAGTGCAGCCCTTACCAGTGCGCAGCTCGCTTGTCTGCGCAGCTCGCTTATCAAGTACGTTAGTTACACCAATGGCTTTGCTCCACCCGACGCCTGACACAGACCTCACCACCAGCCCCGACACATATCCGGAATATTGGATGCACCGTTGGTGTGGGTTCTGCAGGTTCATCATAGATTTTGGGGAGCTGGTCGTCGCGGGTAAGTCATCGTCCCAAGCCAAGCTATGACTGACAGAGGGTGGATAGCCAGCTGCCTGGCTAACCTGCTTATTCCTCCGCAGTCGACCCCGACACATCACAGGTCTCTTTGCCATTTCCATATTTGTCCAACAAGGGCTATCTAGACCGCAAGCTGGGTGTTCAATTCCAAGCCTGCTCCCTGCTTGCCGACCACAACCACCACCACAACCCCCCACAAGTCCAAGGACGTCTCGTGGCCCTTGCCTACCACCCCTAATGCTTCGATTTTGTTCGATGTCCTCCCCGGCCAGCCTTTGTCGACGCCACTCGATGTACCTTCAATCCCACGCCATCTGAAGAAAGGCGGTGGTATCGGAGAACTCAATACCTGCTGGCCAGAAAAATGGAGGCTGCCTACTTGGATCTTCTGGGCCAACAACCCCTCAAAACCCCCCGTGGCCTCCCGCTGGAGCTCCGCCCGATGATTGCCGACCACTTGGTCCGCCCATAGCTTTCTGCTGCCGCGCTCGACGAGACATGGTCATGCTCTAGAAATAGCTACGACTGGTCTGTCTCGACATCACAGAGCATCTGGGTCAGCTATGTCTTCCTCGACGGGATCCGTTATGTGGCCGCCTTGTCAAATGAGGGAGGAGGCGGCCAACACAAGCTTCTGGACGCGACGCACGCATTCCGAGATGGCAGCCCAATTTACATCTTCGAGGACACTTAGGGATAATGCAGGTAGTATTCGCTACGAGGCCGGAATGCTCGAGCCTGCTTCGATCGTGTGACGCCGCTAAACCTGGGGCTTGGTGGCGCCAAATGCGTGATCCCTGGCCGGAGAGGCTCGATGCGACATCCAACGTCTGTCACCGCGCACAATCCGCTCATGGCAATGTCGTGGGAGGCTAACGCGCGAGCCAAAAGCAGGAACCAGTAATCTGAAGTGTTGTGGCGGCGCAGCCATCACACCTTCATGCAACAAGTCACACTAGTGCCACGACATCCATACCATGATGGATCGTGAGAGATTGTGACTCAACAGAGCGATGGAGAGACACGAAGGTTATTGGCGCCAAGACCAGGACCTCCTCAGCCGCCAGCCAAGCTCCTACTAGACGTAAACGACCGAACTGCTCTCTCGCACCTAAATGTTGCATTGCTGCCCGACGATTCGTAGGGCCTTCCTTCCCTTGTTCACCCCTCAGGAACCCACGCCAGCAGTGTATGCGACAATCTTTGACAGAATGCGTCTCATCAACACCGACATGATCGAGCTTCGGGAGTTTCTTTGGGGCGACACCGCGGTACGCCATCCTGTCGCACACCTGGGAAGACGAGGAAGTTTCGCTGCGAGAAATGACGGATCGACACGCTCTCGGATTCCACGGTTGTGGACAGCTGCGGAGCGGTCCACTTGGTCAATGATAAGAGACTTCTCGTGTCAGGTTCGTTCGACCCAAGCAACAACGGTGGCACCATCGAGGCGGGAACCACAGCCTACCCAATCTCTGGGACGGGCACCCGTCTGCTCAAGGGGGTGCTCAACGGCGCGGACCTGACCCTCGAGAACGTGGTTGTGGTGGAGGGATTCCACACGAACATCGTCTCCTTGGCTCTCCTGAGGAAGATTGGGGTGTGGTTCGAAGGGTACAATCACACTTTGCAGTTTGGGGAGCCGGGCAAGAGCATCGAGGTCAAGCAGCTGCGATACGAGCACAACCTTCTTTTCATTGAATACAAGCCGCTTTCCCTCTGCCCAAGTCTCCCAAGATTCATCCCCGTGAGCCCAGATAATGAAGCGATGGTCGCAGCGGTCCTGGAGAAGCAGATGGACCAGAGAAGCCCAAGGTCACGGACACGATTCAGCCGTACAACAAGAGAAGACACAAACGAGTTGTGGCACCAACGGGCAGGCCATCTCGGGCCGAAAGCTCTGGAGAAGCTGCCGATGAGCGCCAGGAACGTCAAGATTAGGGGCATCCCACGCATCGAATGCTCGGTCTGCGCGCGAGCGCATGCTAAGGAGGTGAAATCGAAGCTCCCCTCACCGAACAAATCCTTGCGGCCCTTTTATCGCATCTCCTGGGACATCTTCCTCTTTCCGTCTGGTTTCGACGGGTCAAACAACGTGCTCATCATCAAGGAGGAGCTCTCAGGAAAGCCTTACCCCTTTCCATTGGCAGGTAGGACCGCGGAAGAAATCTTGGACACCATCAGCAGCTTTGAGCGCCACATTCGTCGCCAATACGGGATGAGCATCTGCGTCATTCGCTCAGACAACGGGCAGCAGCAATCTCAAGAGAGGGACAGAAACTCACGCCTTACGAACATTGGGCGCGAGAGCTGGGGATCGTGCTGGAGAACACACCCACGAGCACATCGGAACCGAACGGCGGGGCGGAGAGAGCAGGCCAGGAACTCATCGTAAGGACCATCAAGATGCTGGAGGGCGCAAATCTGCCAAAAAACATGTGGCCAGAGACCATCAGAGCAGCCGCATACCTCTATGCAATGAGTCCCCGCGAAGCCATCGAGTTCAGGTCACCCAACGAGGAGCTCCTCAACTGGTTCAGGAAGCACGTGGAGACCAACGTCCGCAGTTTTATGCTTCCGCCAGAGGATGACCTGCGCCCCGACTGGAGCGGCGTCTTCGCCTATGGGTGCCGAGCATACATGCTTGACAAGGAGCGAGAGAGAGAGGAGAACGTGAGGGAATACAAAGTGCAGCCGCGCGGCAAGCTCGGGTACCTGGTAGGCTATAAAGCTTCCAACATCTACCGGATCTGGATACCCGAGCTCAGCCGAGTCATCACAACACGCAACGTGACGTTTGACGAGCGTACGTTTTACCGCCAGGGAGAGGAGAATGAGCCCATTGCTGTGCACGTCGGACCGAGGCAAGCAGACCATCTTGACGAGGAAGACGAAGAGATGAGCACAGGATCAATCCTCTGGCGGGCGCTGCAGGATGATGAAATTGTGTTGGATTCAATCACGGTGGTCACCGGGCCACCTCCCCGAGAAACACCAGAGAGCAGCCCAGTGGCTCAAGACTCGGGGGTGGGGGTGCCAGAGGTTCGCGAGGCGCCAGAGGAGCGCGCGGCGACCACGAAGAAGGCACCCGACAGACTCTTGACCCCTGAGGCAACACCTGAGCCACAAAGCGCCCCGGCTCAGGACGAAGTTAACTCAGGAGAAGAACCACTCCAGGAGAGTGATGAAGGCAGTGGTGTGGAAGAAGGTTCCACAGGTACCACCAACCCTGTCGAAAGCAGTGGTATGGAAGAAGGTTCCACAGGCATCACCAACCCTGTCGACACAGAGCTCCACGAAGCTCCAAGAGGCCACGAGGAGCAGGAGCAGCCCAGTGCTGAGCAGCCTGGGCCGAATGTTCCCTCAACTCCAAGCGAACAAGCACCAAGAAGGAGTGAGAGAACAAGAAAC
>MU855750.1:0-12173 GCA_033296695.1 Staphylotrichum tortipilum
GACGGAGTTGTTGATGGAGTCGTTGACTCGGCGATGCTCAGGGGCATCGAGGGTTGCCGAGGCCGCTGCAGGGCTCAGCCCGTTACACGTGGGGGGTGAAGGTTGGGACTTTTGAGGGGTTTGTTGAGAGGGAAAAGGCAGCGTTTCTGGAGACGTATAGGGCGGTGGAAGCCTAGGGCTGTCTGGTGTTGCTGGAGGCGAGGTGTGATTTCACCGGACAATGGTGTGGTGGTCAGGAAGAACCCAACGACGTTTATTCGCCTTGGGTGACCCAGATCCAACATGAACCAAGCCAAACACAGTTGACCATAAACGCCTCGCTCTGTAGGTCGTCAGGCTTTTGCCCGTAATTGATGTTTCAGGCTCGTGATAAAGGAGAGGACGGGGGCTGATCAAGGAGAGGCTCAACCTAAAAGTTTGGAACAGAGAGGAATTGACAGAAATTTCGAGAGACGAAAGGGATCTGACCCAGCAGCAGCCGATGCCCGGTAGAAGCTGCAGCGGATGCCCTCCTGGTTTCCCTCATGACTCCTGAGAGGGTAGAACAATTCGCTGAGGGCTATAGGTGACAGGTTCTATGCTCAGGCCGCGCAAGCGCAGGGAGAGGCCGAGGCGCTGAGAGCCCAATTTCAGCGGGAGGAGCTCAAGGATTTGGAACCTGGGGTCTGGGAGCATGGCATGGACGGGGGTGAATGATTACAGGCGTGGGTGGATGGCGGCGAGACAACGGAGGTTGATGCGCTACAAGTTGGGTTGTTGACAGTCAGGCGATAAGGGTGTGCCCGGAGAGTGAACATCAATAACCCGCTCTTTCAACCAAGCAGCAACCAAGAAAATATCAAAATCCATTAATCACACCCCATAATGCCGCTGACCTCCCCCTTAACCTCTAAACAACAATCCCCACCTCCCCAGCTTTCACCTCTCCCCCAAACACCTCCAACCCCCCCAACGCCCCCGGCCCCCTCCTCCCTCCCCCCTCCCCACTGGCATCATCCTCCCCCATCCCCTCAACCCTCACCCCCTCCGCCCCCATCCCCCTTACCCGCCCAACGCACTCCCCCCCAGGTGGCCAAACCAACCCCCTCAACAACCCCTCAACAACCTCCATCTGCCCCCTGCACGCCTCCCACCCGGCGCTATAGACAGCCAGCCCGCCGCGCGAGGCCATGGTCATGTGGCTCATGCCCCAGCGGAGGGCGTCGGCGAAGGACTCGGCGAGGCTGGTGTGGGCGTAGGTTGTGGGGAGGGAGGGGGAGGTGTGGAGGGTTGTAAGCCAGAGGGGGGAGGAGGAGAAGGGTGTTGATTTGGGGATTGGTAGGGGGGTGGTGGTGTTGTTGTTGTTGGGGTTTGCGGGGGTGGTGGTGTTGGATATGGTGGCATCGGTGGTGGTGGGTGTGGTCGAGTTGGGGGCGGCGAGGCGTTGGAGGGTTGGGCAGAGGTTGTCGGGGATGTCTGCGAGGGGGGCTATTATTAGTCGATGCAACCGGGATGTTGTTGATGGTGGGTGCGGGGGCGGGTTAGGGGCACGTACGGCCTGTTTCGTGGAACAAGACGCCGAGTTTGAGGCCTGGGAGAGGTGGCTGTGAGCATGTGTCCCGTCGTGGTGGTCATGGTGGTGGGTCTACTCACGCGACGGCATAAACGTCAACACGCCGGTCCTTGGCCTCGCATATGCAAATGGCAGCTCCTTTGGCGGCTTCCGCGACGAGTAATTAAACGGCACGCGGGACGATGACGAGGGCCGAAATGTACTGCCGAAGGCCGACGGGGACTTGGCTGAGGGTCTGGGTGGCACAGATGGTTAGCCTCGTCAGAGACCTGCGTCCCAGCGGCGCTCACATCCAAAATATAGAACCACGACTCGTCGGCCCGCTCGTGCCGACAAACCGTCCAGGAGGCGGCGAAGTCCTCATACCAAACCTCCACCGCCTCAAACACAGCGGCGTCAAAACCTGTGTATGCGGCCTCGTTGATGCACGACTGCGGCAGCCAGCCCGGGTCCCAACGCTCGTGGGTCCAGGGGACGAGGGGCAGAAGATTTTGGAAGCCTTGGTCCTGGGCGGCCTCGGAGAATGGCGGCTTGACGGCGGGCTTGTCGATAACTGGCGGGGCAAGGCGGCCGCGAGGGAACGGGGAGAGGCCGACCGCGGGGGAGAGGCAACCTGTCAGCAGCGCCGGGAGGAGGATAAGATGATGCATGGCGTGGTGGTTGATGCTGGCATGGCCACGACGGGGCGCGGAATGGGTGTGCACGGGTTTGAGCACATGGTGTCGCGCACTCAAGTGACGTTGAACATGCCATGGTCCCTGCATGGACCAGAGGCCATCCGCCGTCTCCCACTGCCATGTTTGGACAAGCAAAGGGGCAAGAGGACCTGGCATTGCCCAGTTGCCACCCCCGAAAACAGTACACAGGAAACAACAGGAACATGGACACGCACCAGGCATGGCTCCAGGTGAGGTGGAAACACATCCATGATCTGGTTCTCTCAGCACAGTGCTGCTCGGTCTCAACGTCTCAGACACAAATTCGCTGTATTGCAACTGCTCGTGATGTATCAATGCAGACCTGTCTCTGCTCCCCAGTTGATCATGGTGGTGCTGCCGTATCGTGGCCGCTTTCCGCCCCGCGTTCCGCGTCGAATTCCTACCTGATCATCGCGTGGCAGAGATGGCTGAGGAAGCTCATGGCGATCAAGAGGCACCGATCGGACGGGGAGAGGTACGATCGCGCAACACGGGCCAAAGCAAGGAAGGGGCCACTCATGTGGCGGATGGCCTCGTTGTAGAATGCGCGACGCGCGGCAGATCTGGTGGCAGGGTCCTCGGTGTGGTGTGCGTTGGCGACCTGCATCCGTGTGTAGAAGCCGGGGATGAACCAGCAAAGCCACAGGCTGTCGATGGCGTGGCCGTCGCCAGCACAACGGAATTGCGTCCCCCGCCACCACGATGTCAACAAGCTCGCCGTGGGCTGAAACTCGTTGTGGAGCAGAGGGCGGATGCTGCGGAAGGCCTTTCCACCGTAGACGGCCAAGAATATGGTGGAGAATATTGAGAGACGTTGATGTAGTGTTGAGGCCGCGCGCTCTTCTGCGTTGCCGTGTGAGACAAGACAAGCGCAGCGGCCGACGTCGTCCGGGAGACGGGAGTAGGGGGGGGCCGAGATGGACTTACCGGTGGTAGCTCTCTGGATGGCCCTGGCTGTGGCGGTGTTCATGGTGAGCCGTGGTTGTTGCAGGCGTGTGATCGACTGTCGTACTTGGGTATGAGTGTACACATAAATGTGTTGGTGTAAGTGTGTGAGGTGGTGTGGTACGTGTGAGTTGGGTGTGTTGAGATCCATGGGTCTGGTTGTTATTCCCAGCAGAGCCGAGCAGGTGGTTGATGGACCGGATCTTGTGTCGAGAAGTAGCCTGCCCAGCGTGCTGGACACGGGGAGAAGATGCCGCCATGGCCCTTCTCTCAGGGACAGCCCCGGCCGTTTCCCCAACTTAAAGCTTCTTGGCTCCTCTTGGACGACGCATGCGAGGCCAAGGACAAGGACCGAGCCCTTCCCCCAAAGTTCCCAGCAGCTCTGACCTTCGCCATACTAGAAACGACCTAGCCAACTCATGCCCTCACGTCTCGCGGGAAGAGGCAATGTGTGCCCACCCAGGTTGGTCGTTAACTTGAATTATTCGGGAATGCATCGTTTTTCAAGTTCCAATGTTGAGTTGAATATCTGTGTGGCTCCGGCGGGATAGAGCTGCTCGCATCGCTCCATGAATGAGGCCTGGGGATCGGGGGATGTCTTCGTACATACCTGCGAGTTGGGAACCGGAGAAATTGTGCAATCATGTTGCTAAATAAAGCCGTTGGTCCACCCGTTTTCGAACCAGGGGAGAACAGGAAGAGCTGGGAGAGAACTTGGGGACCACCGGGGACGCGTAGTGCCTCAAGAGTTCTGGGATCAGTACGCTGCAGCGGGTATAATGACGACCCAAGCGATGCTACAATGAGGAGAAGGCTGAGAACGGGCTCCCCGCTCTCCCTGCGCCAAGACGAGCAGACAGACATGCAGGTCTTCGGCCTTCCTCACGGAAGAAGCAGGGGCTGGACGGTGCATATTAATTGCCTTTGAGGCACTCACTCTAGGCACTGTACAAGGCTGTTGTCATCATGCAATGACCCCGACTCCGAATTGTTTACGAGCGTGTTCTAGGCTTGTAGCTAACATGATACCATTTCGGGAAGCTGTTCAACTATTAGAGGGGAAAGGCCGTGTCCCCAGCCCTCATCGTTACTCGGATTCCCGTCCGAGGTTGTCTTCAAACAAGTACAAGCGGGACGAGCTGGGATCGTGCCGTCAGTTACAAGAACCATTGTTTGTATTTATCGGTTTGACCCGTCCAACGAATATTTCGTTGAGCCGTAAGACGCTGTAACCATCCCTCCCACGGTTGGATATCAACCGTCCCGTTCGAGTGTTCCCCGAACTCGGGCATGTGATTCAAGTGACGGAAATGAATAGTCCATATTGTAGCGGCTCACCACGCCGCGGCCCTACATATCCCGCCCGTCGTGCTCGCCCGACACCACTCTCAAACGACGTCGCACAACATATCTCGGATAACATCATAACCCAGCACGCAACAACACCGGCCGACACGCAATGGACATAAATACGGCCATGATCTCCCCCTCTTCCACACTCCAATGCCCTCCAGACAAGTCCCTGGGTTTACAAAGGCCAAACAGACACTGTTCATCTCATCATGGTCCGCTTTCCTACCCTGCTGGGGCTTCTAGCCCACGGCCTCACGCTGGCCGTGGCAGCACCCGCCGAACCCACTCTCTCAGACCGGGCCACCGTCCCCGGGCGCTGGGAATCCCTCGGCGGGACCCTGACCTCGCCGCCCTCGGTCGTGTCGTGGGGCGACAACCGCCTTGATGTCTTTGGTCTCGGCACCGATTCCGCATGCTGGTTCGTCGATCCCATTCATTACCCCCCCTTTCCTCCTCTATACTGTCATCACAGACGGTAACTGACATGAGACTCTGTCCAGGCACCGTTGGTGGGACGGCAACGCGTGGGGTGGCTGGGAGTCCCTCGGCGGCGTCCTCCGCTCCCCCATCGTCCCCGTCTCCTGGGGATTCAACCGTATTGACCTGTTTGGCCTGGGCACCGATTCGGCGCTGTGGTAAGTTCTCACTTTCAATCACCCCGTACCTCTTAGCCTGCCACCTCTCCCCCCTTTTCATCCCCCACCTACCTGCAACCGTAATAACTCTCAACCCCTCCCACCCCCCCAACTCCCACCCATGACGGCCATCAACCTCCCCCGTCTCCCTAAACCCCTAACTTACAACCTCTCCAGGCACCGCTGGTGGGACGGCAGCGCCTGGGGTGGCTGGGAATCCCTCGGCGGGACCCTCCTCTCGACCCCCTCCGCCGTTTCCTGGGGCTCCAACCGCCTCGACATCTTCGGCATTGGCACCGACTCGGCCGTGTGGCACCGGTGGTGGGACGGCGCCGGCTGGGGCGGGTGGGAGTCTCTCGGCGGAACCGTCGGTTCCGGCTTCGGGGCGCCCGCGGCGGTCGCCTGGGGGCCCAACAGGCTTGATTTGTTTGCGGTGGGCACCGATCGCGCGGTGTGGCATAAGTGGTGGGACGGCCGGTCCTGGGGCGGGTGGGAGTCGCTTGGTGGAACGGTGACTAGCGACCCGGTGGCCGTCGCGTGGGGGCGCGGGAGGCTGGATGTCTTTGCGCTTGGGACGGATCGCGCGCTGTGGCATAGGTGGTGGGATGGCTCCGCGTGGGGGGGTTGGGAGTCGCTCGGGGGCACGTTGCAGTCACCGCCTGTTGCGGTCTCGGATCGCGCGGATAGGCTGGATGTTTATGGGATTGGGACGGACGGCATGGTCTGGCATCGTGGGTGGGATGGGAGTACCTGGACGGCGTGGGAGTCAACGAAGGGGGCTACGAGTTCACTCCCGGCTGCGGCGAGCTGGGGGCCGGGCCGGATTGACTTGTTCGTGAAGGGCACGGATGAGGCGCTTTGGCATAGTTGGTGATGTTTTGGAGTGGCAGTCGTCAGCCAGTGACTTCGAGTGGTAGCAGTTTGAACCTGAGCACTATATGTTCCAGTCCCTAGATTGTCTATCTCCCTCTACTTGAACTGGCTAAAGAACTCCCAGGTCTCGACCGCCGCAAACGTTTGGGTTGCCCCCTTGAGCACCGGAGTCTGAATGTGAGAGCCATCAAAGGCAACCCAGGTAACCGGATGCCCTGCACTGCAGCCCTGATACTTGGTCTTGACCATAGTACCCTCGCCCGAGCGGGGCTCCTGCGGCGTCTGGGCGGTGCAGCCGTTGTTCTTAACAAAGTTGTCCCGCATCTGGCGGCCGCCAGCGATGGGGAGCAGCGGATCACCAAGGCCGTGCTGGGCGTAGTACGCAATGGGGTCCTTGCCACCCTGGCAACCGCTCAGCTGCCCGCCCGAGAGGACAGCCACGGCGCGGAACTGCTTGGCGCGCGCGCAGGCGATGGCGTACGACATGGCGCCGCCGTAGCTGAAGCCCGTCGAGAAGCGGAGGTCTTGGTCAATGCAGAGATTGTCCTCCACCGTCTTCATCATCTCGTCCACAAAGGTAAGGTCCTCTCCCCCGGTGTTGGCCCACCCTGCGTTGAGCCCGGTTGGTGAGACAAAAATGGCGCCGATGTCGTCGTTGGCGAGAGGAGGGAGGCCGTAATAAGGGAGGTAGCTCTTCTCGCCGTTGGCAACCGTGGCTCCGTTATCCGCAAGGCCGTGGAAGGTGAAGATCAGACGGTACGGGTGAGTGTTGTTGTAGCTCTCGGGGAGCTTGGTGAGATACCAACGTTGCTTCTGGTTGACTGTTGCCGTGTGGTTGCCATTGCCAAAGGTCGTCGTTTTGCCGCAGCCAGGGGACGGCTTCACCGCAAGACTCGTTTGGAAGAGAGTCAAGAGGACGAGCCCCACGGAAGAAAAGTCCCGAGTCAACATAATGGCGAAACGGACGGCGCCAGGAAACAGGATCTCTGCCGGACCAAGGGTTGGAAGCGGAAGAGGCAACAAGTGAGGCAGGTAGTACTTATATAACTAACTCCGCCATGCCCGGGTTTTCCGAACTCTTGTTGTTTGGCTCGTCGCCACGGCCGGCTTGATTCCATAGTTCGATGGTTGCTGGGGTATGCCCTAATGTTGGTCAGTCTCGGCCCTTCGTGATGGCCTCTCGCCCTTAATCCGTCCCGGCTCGCACATTTGAAGCCTGAGCTCGGCGAATCCATCATACCCCTCTCCTCGGCTTGTCAACTCGGCAATCCAACGATGGCATGATAAAAGGCTCTGGAGGCCATCATGACTATTTTGTCCATCAACATTCGTGTCGTTGCTAATTAACCCCCGGCTAATCTAGGTCTTTGATGGTATGGGTTGAATTGGGTGAATGCAGCCTCGGAGGCTAAGCACCGCCGTGTGGAATGCGGATCTGAGGCTGCCACCTAGTGTTCGGGTTTTCCGAGCTCATGAGCAGATACGTAGGCCTCACTGTGAACTAGAAAAAGCAGCTTCTTCGTCATTTCGGCCACACATTGTACCTACCCGAGGACTTTGGTCCTAATAAGGAGCACGTGGCAGTCCATTCGGAGTCTGCCCTATGGAAGGGCCTTGGAAGGGCCGTTCCGGCGGCTCAGTCTATGGTATGGGAGTAGGGCTGTAGACAAGGGGCTCCTACTTGCTTGCCATGCCACCCCCCGGTTGGTTCGATATTGTTCTTGAACGCAAATTCTTGATTCAGCGGTTTCGTTTGCAAAGACTGACTACAGAGATGCTTAAACAGGTTGCCTTTCACCACACCATGCTAAGCATCGACTTAATTCTTCCCGGTAGACCCAATATCGCCCCATCGGATGTTGGAAAAGACGACGTGGGTGTCAGGATGCTGCGACTGGATGTTGGACGGGCTGCCCTGGCCGCTGGTGCAAGGCCCATTGTTGCCCGAGTCGAGCCATGCCATCTGCTGGGCCGCGTCGTTCCAGATGCTCATGGCCAAGACCACTGTGACGAGAGCCAGGGGTCAGTTCTGGAAAAAAATCGCGAAAGGGGGGGTGACCCCCCGAGTAACAAAAGAAACACTCGATCGACACTTACTCCCGCGCCCCAGAGACTCCCCCATGCCGGTAAGCCCACCCGTCGATCCCTCAGAGCCGCAGCTCGAGATGGTCCCGCCGCCGGAGATCTGCCTGCCGTTCTGGACGTACTTGCGCGTGATCTGGGTGAGCTTGCCGCCGCTGGCCACGAACTGGGTGACGACAGTGAAGGGCTTGCTCGTGTCGACGGTCTTGCCGGGGCCCCAGTAGCCACGCTGGCCGCTGGCGTAGGGGTTGTAGCCGCAGCCGCCCTTGTCGCAGTTGTTTCCCTTGCACGGGTGCGGCGTCATGGCCGTGGCCTGGCTGTTGGCCTCCAGAATATCCATCTCGGGGCAGCAGTAGCCCTGGCACTGGGCGTCGCAGTAGCCGTCGCCGGCGCCCGCGTTGCCCCGGCCGTCGGCGGCCATCTCGGAGAAGTAAAAGGCACCGTTCTCGCCGCAGGGGAGCGCCGAGAGGTCCACGTCGACCGACAACTCCTGGTTGAGGAGGCTCATCAGCACGTACTTGTTGTCTGGTCCGAGGAGGTAGATGCGCGGGGAGGCCGGGGTGAGGGCGCCGTTGTTCCTGACGTAGTGGTAGAGCGTGACGGCGTTGCCGGAAGTGGACACGCCCATGGCTGCATAGTCTGCGGTTGTCCGCGACCCGGCTGCGCCCTTGGCGTACTTGGAGTCACGGTCCAGAACAACGGACGTGTTCTGCTGGACACAGCCGCCTGAAGTAGTGCATTTCCATGTCGGCAGCAGGGGGTGGGCCTCCTGGGCGACAGCGGTGCCCAGCAGCAGAGATGCTACCAGGCCAGTAAGTGAGAGCTTGTAAGACATGGTGTAGCCAAGGTTGCGGGAGGTACTGGTAAGCGAGTGTCAGAGGAGACCATCTGGGCGGCGCCGAGCCCGAATTTAAGGGACGCCATGGCAAAGGTTGGCGAGTTTCTCCCACATTGACGATCAACTACCAATCTCGGGGCGGGCAACACCACTCTTCCCCGCGTTTTTGATGGGCCCGTTGAGCGGCTTCATCTATTTAAGCGTGACAAGATTAAATGGCTGCAACCCTGTCTGTCAGGTCCGAGACACTGGCCATATCAGCCAGCGCGGAGAATGCGGAGACCGGTATTATAGGTCGCGGGAATGCGAGCCGACGGTCTGATGCTGATTATCGCTCCTATCAACGGCCATGGGCTGCGCTGCCGCCCTGTCGAGCTGTGTGTTCGACAAGGGATCGCAAATGAGCCGCTTCCAAACTCGGCCCTTTCTTCCACACTCTCATTTCCAGTTGTCAACCGCAAGGGGGTGGGCACTCAGGTTCGGGGTTTACTTGGGGATTGTAGCCTGCTTTCGCTTCTGAAATGTTGTACCCTCCTTGTTGCGTATTGTTTCGGTGCTTAGACGTCGGAGCACTAGGTAAGATGCTTACAATGGGCTGGTGGGGTAGTAGTTGGAAGCAAACACCTCAACATCCTCGGACGGCCAGGGAGCGGTGTGACAGTAAATAAGGCGCAGTGTAAATAAACCATCTCCCTCACCCTTTCCACCCTTTCCACCTGCAGTCCACGCCCCTTATCCCACACATCCACATGGCCCACCCTCACTGCTTCTCCTTCTTCGCCTCCTTCGCCTCCTTCAACGTTGGATTCCCCCACAACTTTGTAGCCGCTTCAAACAAATGAGCACTAAAGTTCCCAATCCCATCCGCCGCCCACTGCTTCGGCCCATTGCGGTCGGGCCCCCCATAGTCCACGATGAACTGGGTTAGGGTGGCGATGCAGTGCTCGAGGTCTTCGCGTGTGCCAACCATGGTCTTGTCGAGCACGGCGGTAGGCTGGCCATTGCTGCCGAGAATCTGCTGCGCCCACTGGATCACGAACTTGTTTTTCTTGTTGGTCAGGACGGGCACCATCTCGATGGCGCGGTCCTGGAAGGTCCAGGAGACCATGCCGTAGAAGGTCGCGATGCCCTCCGGGGTGACGGTGCGGAAGAGGGTCGGGACGGAGCGCCATGCGCCGGCCACCACTTCGCCGAAGCAGATCTGCATGGCGGCAGCGGCAGTGATGGGGGTTGCGGAGCTTTTCTGGAATAGGGGAAAAGGAGGAGGTGTTAGATGAGACGACAGGGTTCTTTTCAAGACAAAGAATGGACCACACTCACGGGCGTCTTCCCTGGGTTCACGCGATCGCGCTCAAACATTGACTTGGATTGGCTATACTTCCACTTGGAGCTGGTTTCATCAAAGATGGCCCAGTCGCCCTCCTTGAGCTCAAAGGCGCCGCCCTTGAGGCGCGAGCTCGAGTCGATGACGATGCCCGTGTTGCGGCAGCGGGCGATGCGGTGCCCGCCCAGGTCGTAGATGCAAAAGTCGTAGATGAGGTTGTCCCCGTCCTTCTCCTGCGACAGCGTGTAGACGGCCTTGACGGCGAACGAGGTGCACCGCCCCGTGTCTGACTGCCACGCTATCGCCATGGTGTCAATGTCCTGATTTTCGATGATTTTTGCAGTGAAGCCAGTCGACTTCGCCCTGAGGTCGGGGATTTTTAGGAACTCTTCTGGTGTCATCTTGCCCGTTTCCAAGATGTACTGGAGCATCCTGAGCGACGTGTACGGGCCTCCGGCGAAGATGCTCTGCCAGACGTTTTTGGCCCGTTCCAGAGGGGTGGCTGACATGTTGGCGTGGTCCTTGGCGTGGTCGCAAGACAACGAGGATTCAAATGGGTAAGGGGCAAGGGCTTGTAAGGGTTGGGAGACAACTTGACTCTCGGAATGAAGAACGGCTTGGACACCCTGGGCACCAGGCGTTATATGACTGGCACTCAAGATGCAAGTCGCAACTGCGGACTCGTCACACCTGTCATTCTCGTCGTTCTCCCAAAAGCCATCATCTTCCCTCGAATCACCTGGGCTTTGAGTTTGAGTCGTTTTCCCCACAGAGACTATTCATGCCGTGAGACGCCACAGCCCTGAAATGTTACTCGGATCCCCTAACCGAAGCAAGCCGCCAGCTGATCACCTCCGCTCCAGACGCGCTTTCAGCGCTCCGCTTACCACACACCAGGTCTTTTACTTACACTTTTTGCTTCCTCGGGGTTCTATGTGGCTCGCCAGCGTCCAGCTGAGCTCCATCTGGGGTATCACGATGTGGTCCAAGCCGGCGTTGCCTGGACAAATATGGGACGCCCACGCCGATCCAGCTGCATGAGGGATAGCTGGCAGACACAGGGTCGAGCCAGCCGCAGACACCTCCGGTTTGCTCCCCTCTTTGCTCCCCCGTTGGGCACCACCAAGCCACATTCTACAGCCGGCCCCGTTATAAAGCTCCAGGCCCAGCCCTACATCAGAAATTAGCACCACTTTTATGTCAGGAACACCCCCCTCCCAGATATCGCCTTCTGTCTGTTCCCTCTGATCCGCCTCTCAACCCCTTCGGCTCACTCACCCACCCAACGCCCACCATGCCCAACCAAGTCAACGTCCTCGCCATGCTGGAAGCAGCCATGGCCAACGCCAAACCTGACCCAGCCTTCGTCAGTATGTCTTCTCCCCTCCAATCTCCTCCTCCTCCTCTCTCACCCTCCCCAAACAAACCCCCACCGCAGCCCCCCTTCCACATTAAACCCACTAACTAACCATCGAATAACAGAGAAATACGGCCCCCCCGTCGCCCTCACCATCGAACAGGCGATGCCCATCGTTTCCGAGATCGAGCGCGCGGCGGCGGCCGACGCGGCGGCGCTCCTCTCGGAGGATATGACGAGTGGTGTGACTGGTGGGGGCGAGAACACGAGGCCCTTGCCGGGGCCGGTGTTGGGGAAGGAGAAGGACAAGAGCGGGAAGGATAATAAGACGGGGGGGAAGACACATTCGTGAGGGATATTATAGGGATGGGTGAGAGGGCGGTTGGAACTTCGGGTGGAGGTTTTTGGTGATGGGGCAGGGGAGGTCTTGGGAAAGGGGTTGGTTGAGGTGATCCAATCTGGGTGCTGGCGATGCCAGCGCGCAGCTGGGTCGCTCGGTTGTTCTCTGAAATCGAA